>OZ057399.1:26168064-26217495 GCA_964056695.1 Melieria picta
GATAGAGTGTGTAGCGCAGTGCCATAGTTTGTTGCGCAGAGACCCCCGTTAGCGTCGGACGTCAGCTAAACTTGTTCCACGCTGCTGTTTATCATCAATTTTTTGTTTAATAATCTCACTTTAAGATCTCATCACGTTCTGATTGGTGTTGCTGTACATCCCGAAGATCAAATCGATTGATCGAACATTGAAAGAAATTACTAAAATTTTAAATCGTTGTGTTTTGTGTTCTTTTGCGAATTTTAGCACGTTGCATGAAATTCTCGCTTCGGTCGTCGTTCAATTCACTCTACTGACCAACGCGGTGTGCTTCTGTCGTTCGCTGGTTGTGTTGTTGGCACGACAGGTTTCGGTCCCGGCTACCGTAGATATTGCGTGCGTGATTTCGTGTACTAGCCATGAAGCTCAGTCAGTCAGTGAAGTCAGTCGCTGTACTTCTCAGTTGGAGCTTTGCAATCTGCTGGTTGTCGTCACTGACAGGAAGTGCAAGCGCGCGTCATGCCCAATGGCGAGAATTCCACGTTAACGATGATTCGACGGTGAATGTGAATGGTGAAAACACAAGGCCCATTGTGGGCGTACTATCGCAGGAGGTGTCCAACTTCGTCCTGCGCAAATATCCGGGTAGGCAATTCACAAGCTACATTGCAGCTTCATACGTGAAATTTGTGGAGGGCGCCGGCGGTCGCGTGGTACCATTATGGTGAGTGAAAAGTCGGACTGTGATCCACATACATATAGCGACTTGTACATTTGTTGATAGTAAAAGAGATTTCCGTTTTTGGTATCAAGTGATGCTCAATTGACCTTTTGCCTTGCTGTGCATGCCCCCGTTTTGGGCCCCAAGATGCGTAGTGTTCAATGGGCTTTTCAGCTAACTTTAACAGTATACTCCCGCAAACGGTCAATAAGGGTGCAACAAAAAAAAAGTTGCCATTTTTTATATAAAAAAACCTTGACTGATGTGATACATATTTCGAGATTAGAAAACGATGTCGGTGCCACCCGCATTTTGCAAATTTTACTTGCGTACATACATATTGTGTGCATGTAAATGTTTACAGTAGAGATAGCTAAACCGTAAATTCACATTTCAGACACCTCCTCAATTGTAATAAATTTTCTAATCGCACCTCGTTTAGTGCGAAAGATTAGCGAGCACCAACAGCACAGTAGTGGGTGCCAACAACAACTATTTGAATGAGTTTAATAATTTTTGTCGGCGCACTAAATCGTCGGCAAGAGAATTTCAAAATGTTGTGCCCTTTTCTCCGTAATGAAATATATAAGCTTGAAAAATGAGCATTTTGCGTTCTTATGACGCTTACAGAGTGTTTAATGCCCATCCAGCTCCACTTCTGACTCCAGGCGGCGCTCTTCTGCTCCGGGCTTTTTGCTTTCTGCTTGGGCTTACAAATTATCAACGCCTCATCACCGCTGTTAGCAGTAACGCATTGTCACCACTAGACATTATTAAAATGTTGCCTCACTTAAGCGACGAAAGTCATGCTTGAGCGCATGCAATGTAATTAATCTAATGCATGGAGTCGGCCACTATGGCTGCTTTGGCGTTTTTTAGGCATTTATTCGGCATTAGACTTTTACACTTGCGCCGGCACTCTGTCGAAGTGCGGTTTGCGATTTGAGTTTATTGCATTCATATTGCCGAAAGTATATGATTCGGCAGCCGCGTTATCTGTTTTATTTATTTATTCAGCAATCAATGCTAACCAGGCCTTGCGCGCATTTGGAGCCTTATCGTATACGCAGTAACAACGAAGTGCAATAACAAATAAAAAATCAAAATCAACAAGATATGGTTTGATTAATACGAGTATCTATTGCACTTTATTGAACTTGATATATGTTTGCTGTCACATTCAGCGTAATTTTAGCAATAGTTCAGCGGATAGTTTCCAAGAATGTATGAGCCCGTTTGTTTGCGTCACCTTCTGAAAATTGAGCCACGTGCAAGCCCAATACATTAGACTGACAGTACAAGGCTCGTAGTAGAATTAGGCGCACGCTGTTTGTCATTTGTAAACAATGCCACAAACTTTGAGTGACTGTTTTCTTTATGGTTTGCAGGATAAATAAGTCCCGCGACTATTACGAGGACATCATGTCTAAAATAAACGGGTAAGTATCTAAAATGTTCGCACAAATCATTTACACAAATCAACACTTGTTCGTCACGTGATAGAGTGTTGATGCCAGGCGGCGCCACCTACTTTAACCAGTCGAAAGGTTATGCCGAGGCTGGTCGCTACATATACGAAATCGCATCGAGGATGAACGAGCAAGGCATTTATATGCCCATCTGGGGCACCTGCCTGGGCTTTGAATTGATGGTAATTCTGACGGCAAATGGCAAAGACGTACGCACCGATTGCGCGTCATCAGCGCAAGCACTTCCGCTAGAGTTCAAAAAAGGTATGCAAATGATAGGGATTTAGGTTGTTTAATTTAATATATAGGGTGTTTTTTTTAGAGGTATAGAACTTCAAATTGAAATAAAACACAAGAAAATCGTTTTAATGTCCATCAATTTGGCTTTATTGGAAGGATAATTTTATGCCATTAATGTTTAAATATGATTTCGGGCATGTGGCCGCCGCGGCTGGCTCGAATAAAGCCAATTCTACAGGTCCAATTTTCAACCACTTTTTCGAGCATTTGGGGCCGTATGTCGGCAATAACGCCACGAATGTTGGCTTCCAAGTCCCCTAACGTTTCTGGTTTGTTGGCGTAGACGAGCGACTTCACATATCCCCAAAGAAAATAATCCAATGGTGTCAAATCACACGATCTTGGTGGCCAATTGACAGGTCCATTCCGCGAAATTATGCGCTCATTGAATGTTTCCTTCAATAAATCGATTGTGACGTGCGCTGTGTGGCATGTAGCGCCGTCTTATTGGAACCACAACTCATCCACATTCATGCCATCCAATTCGGGAACAAAATAGTCGGTTATAATGGCTCTATACCGGTCTCCATTAACGGTAACTGACTCTCCAGCATTATTTCGGAAGAAGTATGGCCCAATGACTCCACCAGCCCATAGAGCACACCAAACAGTCAGTTTTTGTGGATGTAATGGCGTCTCAAGGGTCTCATGTGGATTCTCTTCACTCCAAATGCGGCAATTTTGCTTGTTGACGTAGCCATTCAACCAAAAATGAGCCTCATCACTGAACAAAATTTTGCGATGAAAATCAGCATCGAGATCAATCTCATTTTCGGCCCATACACCAAAATCACGACGCATTGCATGGTCTCGCGGCTTTAATTCTTGCACAAGCTGGATCTTGTAAGGTCGCAAGCCAAGATCTTTGCGCAAAATCTTCCATAAAGTTGATGGACAAAGCTCCAATTGCTGTGCACGGTGGCGAATCGATTCATTCGGGTCCTCTTCAACATTTTGCTCTACAGCGGCAATTGTTTCTTCGGTGCGCACTGTTCGACGTCTCTGCGGATGCGTATTATCACATAGAGTAAACGTAGTGCGAAAACGACCCATGGTTAACCGAATTAATTGCTCTGATGGACGATTATGTCGACCATTAAATGGACGGAGCTTGCGGTAAACTTCGCGAACTGAACCATTATTTTCGAAATAAATTTGCACGATTTGCAAGCGTTGTTCTTTTGTCAACCTGTTCATCAAAGTAAATCCTAAGTAGCGCCACTCTTTGACAACCAGACGTCGATTCTGTATGACAAGAACTGTCAAATTGTTGTTGTTCACGTGTAAAACTGAACTCACCACGGTGGCCGGACACCGAAGGCAGGATTGCGTGTACGTGAAAAATACTGAACAAATTGCGGTTTCTATGAATTTCCTAAACGTAATTTAAGACGATTTTATAAAGGAATCGCTGACTTTTTATGTTGGTATCGCCAAAGAGAGGAACATTGAATGAAACTCTCATAAATTAGTTGATTTTCGGCAAAATTTTTGAACGAATTTGAATTATTTCGTTTGTTGTTCAAAATCAACTCTGCCTGGATATATATATTCACCACAAATAAATATTGGTATCACTTTGAAATTTAATTTAAAATTTTGCTTAATGCTGGAATTCGTACATGATGAAATGATTTAAAAAATAATTTACAATCAATAATAGTTCATGTCATCATGGAATTGGTATAAATGGTATAATAACATATATGACAAGACTCAGCGAGCCAGTCTGCTAGCTGCTCCGGCGACTGATGCGCAATGTGGCTACATGAAAGCGACACACCGTTTAAGAAATAATACATGATTGCAGACTATTTGGCACCGCACCACTGGCGGGCAACATTGCAAACACTGCGTTTTGGGCCAGTTTGCACATTTTCCTTGATTTTGCGCGACTTTCCGTGACATTTTTTTATAAACAAATGGGGTTATTTGCGCACCGTGGGGAATATTTACACATTGTGAGGTGAGAGTGGTAAAATTATTATAAGACAGGGTTGAAATTTTTGCTATCGATGGTGAATATAGAAATGTATTTAGATGGAAAATGTTTGTAATGATTATGATTTCATTTAAATTATTTCATTCAGTTCAGTCGCATCAAAGATATTTAATAATGAATACGATGTAGTGTATTGGTGGAGGTGGTGCCATGGTGAATGCAACCCTGTTGTGGTTGGGCTTGTCAAGCAGTGTGGCAACTCGGGCTTGCAGCTAAGTTCATGCTGATCCTTTACCTTTACGTTTTACCTTTTACTTTTACTTGTGACGCCATTGTTAGAACACGCAAATAAAGTTTGTCTTAAAAGTTTACACAGTTGTTTATATCAAAAGGACTTAAATCCATCCTAGTGCTCATTACAACGTCAAGTGTGGGGTTCGAGCAGGAATTTTTTTTCTATCTAAGTTCTAAAGTTATTGTGGTTCAATGGCGAACAAATTAACGCGCAATGCGGTTATTGCTGCACTACGGGCTGCGGGAGCTGAATTCGAGGAAGACGCCACGATGGTTCAGTTGCGGACAATGTATGAACAAGCGGTAGCAGGTCGTGTCGGAGGTAGCGGAAGAGCGGCCAGAGCGGATAGCGAGCCTGATGTTCCGCTGAATCAACAGATGCCAGATGCCAGCCAGAGTGTGCAGACGACTGGACGACAGATGCCAGGAGCCAGCCAGAGGGAGCGACCCATGAATGTGCCAGATACAGAAGATGATACAGTTGATGCAGGGAGTGTGGTGAATGTGACCAGTACTGAGGCTGAAGAGGCTGAGTTAGATCGGCAGTTGGCGATCATGCGCAAGAAACGTGAGCTTGTCCAGCTGCAGCGTGAGTGGAACGAGTTCGAGAGTCGTAGAATCGACCTGGGTGTACTGGACGCGATGATGAGCAAATTTGATGGTTCGGAGTTGCAGGACGTTAGCAAATGGTTGGCCGACTTGGAGAATGTGTTCGAGAGTTTCCAGTACAGTGAGCGAGACCAGCTGGTTGCCGCACGACATCTGATAACTGGGCAAGCGAAGCGGTTCGCGGACATAACTCGTGTTCGCAGCTATGGTGAGCTAAGGATGGCTTTGATGACTGAATACCGTCGTATATTCACGGTTCGAGATGTGCTGCAACAGTTACGTGCCCGTGTCCTGAGACCAGACGAAACACCACGACAATATATTGTTGAGATGCAGTACATTGCCAGCCGCGCCGATGTGTCAGAAACGGACCTAATCGACATTATCATCGAGGGGCTTAACGACGATACGAATATGGTTTCGATGCTGTACAGTGCCACTTCCTTGCGTGAATTGAAGGGGTTGATGGAGCGTTACGAGAAGAAGCGTCGGGCAGCTGCGCCAGTGGTTGTGCCGAAGATCAGTGTCATGTCGGGTGCCGTGCCTAGGCCGAGGTCGTATACAACAGTGCCAGTTGCTGACACAGCTGCAAAAGTCACGGATTTGTCGGCCGTCAGGTGTTACAACTGTTTTCAATATGGGCACTATCAAAGTGCGTGCGGGGCCCCGCGACGCCCACCGAACTCGTGTTTCATATGCCATGAAGTAGGCCACATGCGCCAGCAGTGCCCACGTCGTAGTCGGATGCAGAATACAACATTAAACCAGACGCAAACACGGATGCCAGCCGTACCGAAACAACAGCGGCCAGTAGCAGAGGTCGAGGAGTGGGAGGCAGGGACGCCATTGACGGAGGTAGAGGAGGTCCGACGTTTAGCCCGACAGCTGAAACACCGAAATCTTGTAAGTGTTGCCTTTTTGAAACAGAATAAGTGCACTGAATTAATTCCGTGTTTTGCTTTATTTGATAATGGCAGTCCGACTAGTTTCGTGAAGCGTTCTCTTGTGCCATTTGAAATGACGGGTGAATTGACTGTGACAGAGTATCGGGGGATGGGAAATATGAATTTAAGTACGTACGGCCTTGTGACTTGTAAAATTGTGTTTAATAACCGTAAATTTGACCATAATTTGTTTGTTTTGCCAGATGAAGAGGCAGTGGTGCCCCTACTTTTTGGACGCGATTTACTTAAGGCAATGAATATAAGCCTGTGCCAAATGGACACAGTGAGATATAGTAGACGTACTCTGCTGGAGATTAATAATGCCAATAAAAATGAAGTTCCGTTGAATATCAGTGCACTTAAGTTGTTTAATTTATTAAAGAGTCCAGTAGTTAAGATAACAGAGGTTCCAAACAGAGTTAAGTTATTGAAATCAGATGATAAGTGTGGCAAGTCAGAAATTAATTCAGTTAATGCAGAGGTAAATGTAATTGGTGGTTCAAATTTGTGTGAAACTCGACTTGAGTCGTGTATCGGAGTTGTAAATTTAGTTGGAACAGAAGACTTGAATTTGTATGATGAAGTAATATTGATGGTAGGTGCAACTGAGATGGATGAAATTGGTGATCTAATTGATGTGGACGAAAACTTGTCTATAACAGATGCAGATGCTTTGAAATCAGTTGTTTTTGAGAACTATTTGAAAATGAAGAACAAGGGGGGGAAGTTGAGTGGCTATTGCATGAAAATTCAGTTGAAGAGTGATGCGCCGGTGTACAGTGGTCCGCGCCGGTTGTCATATAGGGAAAAGACAGAAGTACAGAAGACAATTGATGATTTGTTGGCTCAGGGCATTATTCAGCCAAGTGCGTCTCCATACGCGTCTCCGATTGTGTTAGTGCGGAAGAAGAACGGTGAATTGAGAATGTGTGTTGACTATCGGGCGTTGAATAAGTTGACTGTCAGAGATCATTATCCGTTGCCGTTAGTTGAGGATTGTATTGAATATTTGGGTGGGAAGAGTTTCTTCAGTACGTTGGACTTGAGGAATGGGTTTCACCAGGTGCCAATGCATGAGGAATCGATACCGATAACTGCGTTTGTGACTCCGATGGGACAGTATGAGTATCGGTTTATGCCGTTTGGTTTGACTAATGCTCCACCGGTGTTCCAGCGGTTTATTAATTTAGTGTTGCGGCCGTTGATTGATGCGAAGAGGATTGTGGTGTATTTAGATGATATTAACATTGCCACGAAGACTATTGAGGAACATTATGTGGTTTTGGCAGAAGTTTTGAAATTATTGTCAGGGGCTGGATTGTGCTTGAATCTGAAGAAGTGCAAATTTGCATATAGAGAATTGAAGTATTTAGGCTACTGTGTGAGTGAACGGGGGATTCGTCCGAATGAAGATCATTTGGTAGCGATAAAGAATTACGCAGTACCTACCAACATAAAGGAGGTGCAGAGGGCGGTGGGTCTTTTTTCATATTTTAGACGATTTGTGTATAATTTTTCTCAGATTGCGCGCCCATTGAGTTATTTGACGCGAAAAGGTGTAAAGTTTGAATGGACAGAAGAGTGTAGGAATGCGTTTGAGACCTTGAAATCTAAATTGACTGAGCCCCCTGTACTGTGTGTCTTTGATTCAGGGCGGGAGACAGAGTTGCATACGGATGCAAGTTCGCGAGGGTATGGTGCTATACTGTTACAGAAGCAAGATGACGGCAGGTTTCACCCAGTGGCATTTTATTCGAAAACAACGACGGATCCGGAGTCGCGTTATCATAGCTTTGAGTTGGAAACATTGGCAATTGTGAATGCATTGGAAAGATTCCGGACTATGTTGGATGGAATTCCGTTTGTAGTTGTGACTGATTGCAACTCTTTGGTCTTGACATTGGAGAAGAAAACAATTAATCCAAGAATTGCCAGATGGACATTGGGTCTCGCCGGGTTTGATTTTTCAGTTCGACACCGAAAGGGTGAACAGATGCAGCATGTTGATGCATTGAGCCGGTTGTCAGCTGTGTGTAGTATTGAGGAGAATGAGGTTGATTTGAACATTCAGATTATACAGACGCGTGATCCTGTGATTCATAAACTGCGAGAAGAATTGGAGCAAGGGGAAGTGCCAGGATATGAGTTGGAGAATGGGTTAGTCTTTCGTGTCAGTGGTCAGAATCGACAGTTGTATGTGCCGGGTGAGATGGAAGAGAACATTATGCGATTGATACATGAGAAATATGGTCATTTGGGTATTGAGAAATGTGCAAATCAGATTCGGAAGCATTATTGGTTTCCCCGTATGCGCGAAAAACTGAATGTGTTCATCAGAAATTGTTTGAAGTGCATTTATTATTCGACGTCGCCTAGAAGCAATGAGCGTAATATATATAGTATTCCAAAGAAGCCAGAACCGTTCGATACAGTGCACATTGACCATTTCGGGCCATTGGAGAGTGTGAACTCAAAGCATAAACATGTGTTTGTGGTGATTGATGCTTTCACAAAATTTGTCAAAATGTATGCTACGAATAGTAGTGCGAAAGAATCGATTTGTGCGTTGAAGAGATATTTTGTTGAATACAGTCGTCCCAGAAGAATCATAGATGATCGGGGCACGGCTTTTACGTCATCGGAGTTTAGGGATTTTTGCGGGAACAATAACATTGTACATGTTTTGAATGCGGTAGCTTCGCCACAGTCGAATGGTCAGGTTGAGAGGGTGAATCGGGTGTTGAAAGCAATATTGGCCAAAACGACTGACCCTATAAACCATGTAGATTGGAAACAGAAACTGACGGATGTCGAGTTTGCAATGAATAATACTGTACACTGTGCCACAAAGACGACCCCTAGTAAGCTGCTTTTTGGCGTTGAGCAGCGCGGCAAAGTAGTTGATGAATTGACGGAGTATTTGCATGATGTATATTCAAGAGAAGAAGTTAATTTGTCCGAAATAAGGGAGCAGGCAGAGCTTGCAATACAGAAGTCTCAGTTGTACAATCAGAAATATTACGAGAGGAGCCATAGGCCAGCGAAACAATTTGAACCAGGAGATTTAGTTGTGGTTAAAAATGTAGACACTACGGTAGGGAAGAATAAGAAGCTAATTCAGAAGTACAGAGGCCCTTATGTAGTTCGTAAGCAATTAGGTCATGATCGTTATGTTGTTACGGATGTTGAAAATTGTCAGGTTACTCAGATGCCATATGACAATGTAATTGATTCGTCTAGAATGAAGAAATGGTTGGAACCTCGAGGTAGGCCAGTTGAAACGGACTCAGAAGGCAACACAGATGGTGATAATTTAAGTGATGAATGTACAGATTATGAATTTTTAGATGATAAGCTAGAAGAAGATTCATTGTAAAAGCAATCGAGGTCGATTGAATGTCAGGTTAGGCCGAGTTGTAGTGTATTGGTGGAGGTGGTGCCATGGTGAATGCAACCCTGTTGTGGTTGGGCTTGTCAAGCAGTGTGGCAACTCGGGCTTGCAGCTAAGTTCATGCTGATCCTTTACCTTTACGTTTTACCTTTTACTTTTACTTGTGACGCCATTGTTAGAACACGCAAATAAAGTTTGTCTTAAAAGTTTACACAGTTGTTTATATCAAAAGGACTTAAATCCATCCTAGTGCTCATTACAACGAAAATGTTCTTCTGAACACATTCATCATCTTTTGATTAAATTATCGTGTTGTGAGTTTGTATTACGAATCAAAATGATTAAAAACATATTTTTAGTACGTATTAAGAGCTCTGAAAATGCACGACATTACTATAACACACAAATTTTGAAATAATTTATAACAAGAAACTTTGTCGTTCGCATTTTACCTTGTACGAGAACAAAATTACCTTGATATTGATTCGGAATGTTTTATGTTTTCATCATTAAATTATTTGTGCGAAAGCAAAATTGAAATTTGTATTAAAATGTTGTCTATTTTAATTAATTGTGGTAATAACATTGTATTTCTACAGTAATTTTACAGTTTCGTTAAGATATTTAATCTTTCAAAAATTTCTTTATTTCTTGATTGGAAAGAGCAGTCAGAAAATTAGGCATCAAATTTACTCCCAAAACCAACAGAAAATCGTTGTAGGCTAACACTGCTTGTGCGGCAACACTGGCTTTGGTGTCCGGCCAAAAAGAAGTGGCGCTACTTAGGATATACTTTGCTGTTCATGATGAAATGGCAAACCAAACTGAACATAAATGACATTAGAGTTGCCAGATTTGACCACAAAATGCCAGTTTTATCTCTATTCGAAAAACAAACCTCTAAAAAAAACACCCTATAGTTATGTAGGAAATAGAAAATGAAAGTTTGCACTTCTGTCCGACTCTGCTTATAGAAACTCTCTCTCTTTTAGCAATATTCCTTCACAGCAATCCCGATTCAGCCAACAATATCAATCTTCGGGTATGCAATAATATCCCCCATCCCGTTCGTATTCGGTTTAAATTGTAGATCCATTCTCTAATTAAAAAGTTCGGAAAGTCAACATGAACTAAAATTGATTCACAATCTTCCATGCGAAAATCTCTCGCTTTCCACCCTTTATTTTAAAAATGGTAGGCAGCGACTTTCCCACTCATGTTTTTCCTTCACATTTTTTGAATACCACACCAAAATTGAGGTTAGATTTATTCTATACAAGCACTTGTGATACATACACAGTAGGGATTGCAATCCCGGACCAGTTTTACAATCCCGGGATTTTCGGGACTGAAAATTGCAATCTCGGGATCCCGGGATTTTTTCGGGATTGAATATATTATTTTAACGAACTAAATCAGACGTCATTTTCAATCAAATACATTTTATTTTCGTATTAAATGCATTTCTGTGTTCTTTAAAACTAAGAACAAAATATTCATGGCAAATAACATAAAATTAATAACATAAAAATGCATTTAATTGTCAAATTAGGAAAAAAAACAAGTAGCCGATGGCAAAAACAAACACCTTACGTCAATTAGACTTTAGGTAATATCTTAAAACTATTAAAGCATTAAGGGGTTAGGTCCACTTGTAAGGCAAAAAAAGAACGCTTTTTTGCAAATTTTTTCTGAAGACGGGTTTTATTATTTATGAATAAATCTTTTTGTACATTAAAGATAAACATTTCAAGAAGTTACAAAAAAATGTTCATGTCAAAATGTCCATAATATTAAGAGATATAGTCAATTTGCTGAGACACCAAAAAAAAAGACGTTTTGCGGTGATCACGATTGCAGCAGTCTGGATCATCTGAAACCAAAAAAACGAACGGGGATCTTTAGTAAATCAGTTAATGCTCCGGATGGACGAAGGGTTTGTTCATATTTTGATTTGTCACAACATGGCGGACGTTCAAAGTCAACATTTTTTTTTTACCCAAATTTTCGTCACTTTTTCGGCTATAAAAAAAAAAATTTCATCGTACAAAAAAATCCTTCGTCCATCCGGAGGACAATTATATGTAAAATAAGTCGTTAAAATTTCAAGAGGATCAATACAGCCGTTTTCGAGTTACAGTGATCACCGACTTCGAAAACGTGGTTTCGAGAAAAACGCGTTTAAAGTTTTGAGTATAGTTAAAATCTTTCAAAATTATACAATAGAGATGTATTTCAATGTAGTACATCTCGACGAATAATAGTCCGATTGATCTAAAAATTTCAGGGAATACTTTTGAAATGTTATACTTTTAGAAAATGTAATAAAAAAAAATAGATTTTTTGAAAATCATGAGTGGACCTAACCCCTTAAGGGTATTATCTCCTAAACGAGATCTTAGCTTGCTGAATATATTGCCTGCTGATGAAAAGCATCTCTCTGGTTCAATACTAGTAGGTGAAATCGTATCTAAATATTCATATACTTTTTGCAAGTTTTGACCACGGTTTCCGCCATTTAAAAATAAATCAAACTCGGTATGAATAACGTCAATAAGACGACCTTTTACATTACGGCAAAGTAATATTAATGCGTTGAAACAAGTTCAAATGTCACAGGGCGTTTCCAATTTATTTTTTGTACTAAATAAGAAGGGTTGCATTTTTCGAAATCAACGTGACAAAAGCAAAAAGTAAGCTTTTTTTTGTTTCGATTCCGGGATCGGATTTTGTTAATCCCGGGATTTTTTGGGACTGAAATTGTCCGGGATCCCGGGATTCCGGGATTCGCGATCCCGGGATTGCAATCCCTAATACACACGTGTATGAAAGAGTTGGATACTTAGCAACTTATTCTTATAGTCAAAACGTCGTTGGAACCGAGTTTAACTGCTTATACGAGGGTTGCCTTTTATGTTTCTGGATTTGGCAACTCTGGTGGTGCAATCTGGAAATTGACAGCTGTATCGTAAAGTTGGACATTTTTGAGGTTATAAGTACTCAGAACATTTTGACATACGAGCGCTATTTATATTATTTACAGTGAGTTGAAAAATTCATCTCGGCCCAAAAATGGAATTAAATCGTGAACATTTTCGTGCGATTATTTTTTACAACTTTCGACGTGGATTAACTCAGCAACAGTGCATAGATGAACCTAATTTAATTTTTGGTGATGAAGCTCCATCAAGGACACTTAAACACACATAAACACTGTTTATCGATGGTATGGTGAATTCAATCGTGGTCGTAGTTCACTCCAAGACGAATTTCGTGAAGGTCGTCCAAAATCAGTTGTTGTTCCGAAAACCAGCTGTGCGCGAACTGATATTGCAAGATCGTCATGTGACCTATCGTGAGATTGAGACAACTTTAGGCATTAGTGGGACCAGCATACATTCAATATTGCATGAACATTTGACTGTAAAAAAAATTTGTTCGCGTTGTATCCCACACAATTTGTCAACTGCTCAAAAAAAGACTCGTGTCGAAAAAATATAAATAATATAAATAGCGCTCGTATGTCAAAATGTTCTGAGTACTTATAACCTCAAAAATGTCCAACTTTACGATACAGCTGTCAGTTTCCAGATTGCACCACCAGAGTTGCCAAATCCCGAAACATAAAAGGCAACCCTCGTATGGACTTTTTATAGAAATGTATACTAAATTTTCCTTCATGCTAGTAGAATGTCAAACTGCAAAATGACTTCTCGACCGTTGCAGTATGATTAAATATCATTGAACAAATAAAAATTATATATAATTCGTTCTTAATGCCGTGTATTAAGTTTTTCTGAGTTGTAGTGGTTTTTCAGTGAATGCTATAATATATGCACCGTATATATATTTTTTTTTTATTAAAGGGTATGAAAAGAGCCGCTTGTTCAAAGGTGCTAGCAACGAGGTGCTGCAGATACTTCAGAACTACAATGTCACGCCAAATTTCCACATCTACTGTTACACGGAGGAGGTAAGACCGAAACCGAGTTCGACTCGATTGGCACTTAAAACGACAGCCTGCACTCATAATTCGAATGATAACATAATAAAGTTAAAAACAACAATGATAAAACAACACCAACACCATAAACAGTGATAGCAATCATTGTTACGCAAAAACTCAGCGTAAGCTATTCGTTGTCCGTGTGTGTCGAGTGTGTGGGATAAAATTAGAATTGCGTATACGCACCGTACGCCTGCAACATGCACCGTACGCCCGCAACATGCACCGCGGAAGAGGCTGGCTGCACGCAGTGACGATTGAGGCGTCACGCACGTGCTTGCAACATGTGCTGCTGTCATCGACATACATTTGGAACCAGAGAACCACAGCAAGGCCCAAGACCACACACTCGTGAATTACGTTCAATGTCATAATGTATTGTCGTTTTGCATACAATGCAGCGCTTCATCCACTAAAATCAATAGCAATGTGCTTTCTTACATTTATGTATTTTTAGACTGTTTCGATGTCTAATTTTCTCTTTTTCGACTGATATTTTTAGACTTTTGCCAAACTGAAGCTGAACGAAACGTGGAAAGTGCTAAGTGTAAATCATGACTGGAATGGCTACGAATTTATTTCAACCGTCGAACATAAAATGTGCGTACCCAGATTTATTTATACGACTGTATGTTTGTGCACACGTTGTTAAATTATTAAAATTTAATTCATGCCTAATGCCAAACATTTTTCCAACCATACAAACATACATTAATTGTTTTGCAGGTATCCGTTTTACGGCGTCCAATTCCATCCGGAGAAGAATTTGTATGAGTTCATACCGAACCGCAACATCACGCACACCTCGCAGGCGGTGCTCGCCTCGCAGTACTTCGCCGACTTTATTGTAAACGAGGCGCGCAAGAATGTCCAATCCTTTGCAAATGCAACGGAGGAGCAGGAGGCGCTTATTTATAACTATCAGCCGGAGTATACGGGCGCCAAGGGGTCCGCTTTTGTGCAGCAGTATCTGTTCGAGACGGCGAAGCGCAGCGGCGCTGAAGGGGCCCTGGGTGTTCGCATCGCACTGCCGCTAACACTGCTTCTAGTAGTTTTGGGTGCTTTATGATTGCACCTGCGCGGCTATGTGCTTCTTGAAGTACAAGCAACTTGACGGCTGCTATTTGCATTTTAATTCGAAGCTTTTTTTTGTTAGCTAATGTTAGCTAATGTTTTTTCTAATTTTATTTGCTGAAGGGAAAAGTTCCTACACAAGAGAATTTCTTATGCTGCATTTTATGTGTTCTGTGTAAAAAAATTAATACTTAATAATTAAATCAAATTGAAACAAAGCACATAAATGTATCTTTAATTGTCTGGGAGTTTTTAAGTAGGCGAGCCAGAAAATGATTGGATGGAAGAACAATTTGAATTCGGTTAGCTTGATTCTATTGAACGGTGTCACAATTGCTTTGTACAAGGGACATGTTACATATCGTTCGAGCGTTAACAACGGCACAGGGAATGACTATTGCTGTTCATGTTTGGTAAGTCCTTGGGAAGTTGCCATTTGGGTGCCGACTAAATTGGACTGCACCAAAACTGGAATTTCTTAAGATTGGGCCTATATCGCTGTGCTGCAATCAAACTAGTATTAACTCATGGTCACGCCTGAAACTATGCAACAATTTGTTGTCGTTCCATTGCCCATGGAGTGCATACATATAGCAACGCTGCGTTAGCACTTCACTATACTTTCACTTTTTTGAAACAAATTTGGAAAACACTTGCACATGTAAGTTTGGGAAAAGTTTTTTGATTCGTGGAAAATTTTGAGTGATTCGCTTGTAGTGACTTCGTAAAGCGAATTCATCTGGTTTCAGGTGTACTTTAACAGTGGTGAAGTGAACAACACGCGTGCTAAAGTAAGGTGTTTGGTGTTGTTGGAAAGCAGTTATTTACTGCTTAAAAAATATTAAAAAAGTTTAATCCTCATATAGGCGGATCTATGTCTCAAGATGGGGTAAAATAAACATACTCGTATGTACAATTTTTTTCAAAATGGTTTTTTGTAAGAAATCGTATTAAAAAGAACTACAAAAAAACTATGTTTATTAAACGCATAGGAAAATAATGATGGCATTTGAGGGTTAAAACAACAAAGACTCTCTGCCACGCACAAGTGGAATAAATTGCTCCATATTATAATAAAGATTTGCTGAAACATTTTAATTGCTGTTTTTTGTCGCTCGCAGTCACTTCTATATGTACGCATGTAATTAATCACTAACATGATACAATTAACAAGGTAGACTATGTACGGAAGGACACAAAAATTAGAAATCAAATGTTCTCATTGAACAGGGTGGTTTGCTGCAGTTTACATTTGGGAACAAAAAGTAGATCGCCAGGGTATCACAAGTATGAACAAGTTAAAAAATACTTAGATATGCCTACATACAGATATGTTTTAAATAGAACATCGCTCACAATATTTGTTTTTTTACTACGAATTTCTACTTGCAAAATGCAACCATGCCCTAAACAAAGAATTTTGGAGAAGGCTTTTCGTATTTAGTGTGCATTATTTATTGCATCATGATTGTTAGGAACGAAAGCCATTGCAGTTGCATTTCAACAGTATCCTGAGAGTCCCTTCTATATGTTTTGTCGACATCGGTGCTTGTTTTTAATTGAAAATCATTGACATCGCAGCTGTGTAGTGAATGCATATTTTTTGTCTTTTTTGGCCCTCAATCGTTGTGAGTGCGCAAAAGTGATCGGTTGTGAGTTTGATCAGAGTAAACGTTCATATTTGTAACTATCGATTTCCAGTATGTCACTACTATTCAGGCCTTTTGCCTTTTCAAAATAGTTTGATGGGGTTTTCTTACGTGCATCGACTGAAAATACTGCAGGTATACATTTATAAATATTCACAAAGAATTTTTTTGCGTTTTTTTAAGGGTGTTGCTGTTAAAATACTGTAAGTAAACCACTTTGTTGAACAATGAATTTAGATCTAAGATCCTGTTTTTGTATTTCAAAGGGGTCGACAAATTGTGTCGAAAATTTCAATTTAATAACAAATACAACCAACGCCAAAAACAAATTGCACACTGAAATTTAAATTCTGAAATTCAAGTTCCCACTTCGGCCGTTACTTCATTCACTTCACTGGTCGACGCGGTGTGTCTGTCTGTCGTTCGCTAGTTGTGTTGTGGGCACGAGAAGTTGCAATGAAACTGAACTTTGTCGCTGCAGTTCTCAGTTGGAGTTTTGCAATCTGCTGGTTGTCGTCGCTGACAAGTGCTGATGTTAACAGTGATCCGAGCGTGAATGTGAACAATGAAAACACAAGGCCCATTGTGGGCGTGCTCACGCAGGAGGTGTCCAGGTTAATCCAGCACCAATACCCGAATACGAAATTCAGCTGCTACATTGCGGCATCGTATGTGAAATTTGTGGAGGGCGGCGGCGGACGCGTGGTACCGATATGGTGAGCGAAAAGTCGGACTGTATAGTGACTAGTGTGCAGATATTGACTGCGATTTTTATTTAACCCATTTTCGCCGTTTTTGCGAAAAAAATTATTCAAGTAAAATCGATATATATGCTATCAGTTATTCTTAAAAAACTTATCGAAATCGAAATCATCGAAAATCGAATTCATTTGTCGAACAACGCGCCAACGTTGCGTACACGCAACACAGATTCGAGACTTATCTAGAACACGCATAATGACACCCAAATAATTCACAATCCAATTATAATTTTTCCTTGCCTTTATGTGAACGTATTCTCATGTCGACCAAAAAAAGAATTAACGTTTGACAATTTTTAGTGTGCGATTCAAAATTTGTCTGAAAAACATGTGTCTACATATACAAGTGTGTGTGTCAGTGTGTGTTTTGTAGGTGGTTGAGATATGGAGGAGAAGAAAGCCTAAGGATATACCTTCCGAACAAAAAAAAATTTATCGCAATACCTCACACACACTGCACATACGAATTTTTTAAATAGTAACGTTGCGTATACGCAACAGAGGAAGGAAATGGGTTAAACATTCTAATAGTACACGTGTAAACAGAAACAAATCATCCGACGAATTTTACACGACGAATGTTTGCCGACAAAGTTGAAATGTACAGTGGCGGCGTTAGTCCGACGACTTTTCGCTGAGGATAGATTTAATGATAAAGTCTTAAAAATTCATGGTGAGATAAGACATTTGGGTTTTTGAAATCGAGTGCGATTCGATTGCTCCTTTCTCTTACTATGCATGCAGCCGTCTCTCAGGCAGACTTTTGTATTTGGGGGGGAAGTGGTTTGAACCCCCGAAAAGATTGCAGTATATACTCTAACTGGCAGTTTATGATATTTATACTCTACAGATGAATTCTTTTTCTTCCCATCTTTCATCCCTTATAAATCTTTAACCGAAACACTACGAGTATTATATAATATCAGTTTCAATTGCACATACTAATATAGATCTTTGTCAAGCACTGTAAAGGATGAAATCTTACTTATGTAATGGTGTTTTAAACGAATAAACGGGAATCCCTCTCTGTGCGCCACGAATACGAGTATTTATTGCATTTAACATTTGCTGACTTGTGTCTATCGCGACGGCGCGGACCGAAGTCACATTCAGCGTTGATAATATTAGCCAATCAAAATGTCCTCCATGATAGTTTTCCGCTTGAGTGATCCTGTAAATATGGCACCTTTTCAGATTACAGCTTTGCTTCACTTGCAAACAATGTTCAAGCATACGCGGCTATAAAGTTTAGAGAATAGAAAAAGCAGATGGCAGATGGCAGTTAAACCATCGACTTACCCGCATTGGTATCTGTTACAAACAAAAAACAGCCTTTACATATTTTGCAATACACTTGCACTGTGAAATGTGACAACCGCGTTTTTTTTTATTATTACAGGGTAAACAAGTCTCGTGAGTACTACGAGGACATCATGTCTAAAATCAACGGGTAAGTATCTAAAATGTTCGCACAAAGCATTCACACACCAGCAACACTTGTTCGTCACGTGGTAGCGTGTTGATGCCAGGCGGCGCTACCTACTTGAACCAGTCAGGAGGATATGCCGACGCGGGCCGCTATATCTATGAGATAGCAGTGCAGATGAATGAGCGCGGCATTTACATGCCCATCTGGGGCACCTGCCTGGGCTTTGAGTTGATGGTAATCCAGACGACAAATGGCGCCGACGTACGCACGGAGTGCGCGTCATCGGCGCAAGCGCTTCCGTTAGAGTTCAAAAAAGGTTCGCAAGTGATATCGATTACTTGATTTGGCCATATATCCTTCTTTCGATAGATCTCCTTCTCTCTCTCTCTACCAACAATTATTTCGAGAAAATTCTTTTCAATCTCAAAGTTGCAAGTATTTATTTTATTGCAAAAAAAAGAATTGAAAACAATTTATTGTAGTAGTCAAAATTTGAGCACTAAGATGACCCTGCACAAAATGATAGCACATCTAATGTTTTTGGCTTTTTATAGTTAATATTTTATAAAATGTTGTTGTTCTTTTATTATAAATATATTTAAAGGATAGTATATCAAAATAATATATTATTGAAAAAGTACAAGTAAACAATTATTCAATACAAAACAAAAACCACTTCAGAGGTGCGACAAAAAGATAGCACACTATTTAAATAACAGAATTTTATAAACAAAACAATAATTATAATTAGCGATTATCATATTTAGTAATGAGTAAATCCTCCGTGGTTTTTTATTACCGTGGTTTTTCCTTACGGTTTGGAAGTGACTTAAATCGATTTTTAATATATTTTTTTGGAATAGTTTCCCATTTTGATATTATACTACTTTGTAATTCGTCAGTACTGTTGTATTGTCGATTTTCTGCGTAAACTTCTCTTGCCAGATAACCCCAACAGTTTTCAATTATATTTAGGTCTGGCGAACGTGCAGGCCACTCCAAAACTTCAATTTTATTGAAGTGAAACTTCTTTACGCACGCTTGACTTGGGGAGTAAGCTGGCGAACGCGTTACGAAAAGTGTGATCGGGCGAGGCGAACGGGAGTTCAGTGGTTTACGCACGCTTGACTTGGGGAGTAAGCTGGCGAACGCGTGACGTAAGCGTTACATGAAAACATAAAATAAAATTAAATATTTGTAGAAAATTAATATATGTATATGTACATACATGTATATATTGTACACACATATATATATATATACATACAGATGGAGCGAAAGAAGTTTCACTTCAGTCGTGTGGTCATAAGCACACTCGTTTTTTTTGTTGTTAAAAAACTCCTTTACAATTCTTCCTGTGTGTACAGCTGCGTTGTCTTGCTGAAAAATCAACGGATTTTTTGTGCAGTGGTGTCCACGGTTAGATACTTCGCTGCCAATTAAATCGATGTACTTTTGACTTGTCATTTTTGAAGGAACAGTTTTTATTGCAGTTTTCCCGTGATAACCAATACCGGCCCATATCATCACGCACCCTGCTCCATGTTGGCGACGACTAAGAACTTGCTGATCCTTCCGTAAATCGTGGTCCATCTAAATTGAATTTCTTCTCATCGGTAAACAACACACGACGCCAACGTTTCTTCCAATTTAGATGGTCTTCAGCAAATTTTAATCTTGCTTCCCGATGTTTTGCAGTAAGTGGTGGCTTTCTTTGTAATTTTCTGCGGTGAATCGTCTCCGACTTCTGCAAAATTCTTTGTACATTGCGAACATTTGTTTTTACTCCAGCTGCTTCCGCTATTTTCCTGGCCGTCAGGTGTGAGTTAGAGGCAATGCGCAAAATGGCTCGTTCTTGCCTAGTGGTAACCGCCCGTGGGCGTCCACTCGCACATGCTTTCCCATAGTTTTCAGGATCTTTTAGTAAATTGTATATTACTTTACGACTTCGTTTTAAATTTTTGGCAATTTCACTTATTTTCATTTTATTTTTATGCAAATTAAGTGCAACTTTCACTTCGGCATCACTAAGCTGTGTTCCACAGCCCATTTTCTTTTAAATGACCTTAAATTTAGTTTGAAATCGTATACGGAATATATAACTTTGCAGCAAAACGAACGAAACAGCTTTTGTGACTCCTTAGGCGCAACCAAGAATGATAAAATAAAGATTACGACATCCGGCTGATGACGTCACTGGTGAAAATTTATAAGGTGACCATTTCAGAGTGTAATACTTTATTTTTATTATTCGTGCGTATATTCCTTTTTAAGGTTGAAAACACGTTTATATACATACATATTTTTTGACAGTTTAATTAATTTCTGCTAATTCTGCAATGACATGTGCAGAATTTTGCTAAAACAAAGTTTTGCTTCTCCTTGTATTTTTCCTCATCTTGAAAAAAAAATATAAATAAATGTTGAATCCTATGTCAATTGGGCACCTTAAAATTATTTTCATTCGTTCTGAAAGATTTGATTGGCCAACGGCATTTTTTGAATTTTGTTAAATTTTAACGCGAAAATTTGACCAAAACGGTGTGGAATCTTTGGAATAATACAAAATACAAAAGTTAACGTTTTCGTGAAAACAGTTTGCAACAATTGTAATGAGTTTTTGATAAAAAACAAATCGTAAACAATGAAGTGTGCAGTGGGCCAATGTCAGCAAAATAATACCAAAAAAAGTAAATAATTTGTGAACTTAAATATTTGTGATTGTTGTGCCATGTGTTGCGTGCAAGTGTTATATTGGTAAAATAGAGAGGCCAAATCTGCCTAACCTCTAAATCGCTCTAAGTAATTGATAAGTAAGTATGTAAATATTAAATACAATGAAACGAAATAAATAACTTCATATGCATTTTCATATAATCTTTTTTTGGGAAATATTAATTTTGTAAAAGGTCGTACTCATCCCACTGTTCCTTGACAGTTTGAAACAATTCGTACTACGTCACTGGTGAAAAATTCAATTTTCCTGTCATTGATGTTGTAACCTTGTTTTCTATAAACCTTGGGCGCAACTAAAAAATATTTCGTCACATTGTGCTATCGTTTTGTCGCAGCCTGGTTTCGTGTTTTTAGGATAACGGTAGTTATTTTTGAATATTTTTACTGTTATACACTAACAAAAAAATAAATGTTATGTACGTTTACTACACTCCAAAATATTTTTACATTCATTGTAAACCATGGTTTTTTTTTAAGAAAATACGGGTGTGCTATCATTTTGTCGCGGAGTGTACAGTATAAATATTAAAGTATTTTTAATAAATAATTTCTTTGTTGGAATACTGCTCTTCTTTTTCGATTTGAGCATACAGAAATGACTTGTTTTACCCATTGCAATATATTTTCTGAACTGTAATGGTTTTTTAGTAAATGATAGATCTATTTATGTACTATATATGTATGTATCTATGTATATTTTTATTGAAGGTTATGAGAAAAGCCGCTTGTTCAAAGACACCAATCCCAAGGTGCTGGAAATATTGCGGAATTTCAATGTCACGCCAAATTTCCACATCTTCTGTTACACGGAGGAGGTAAGAGACCGAGTGCGATTTGGTTCGGATTCGGATGATAATTCCTACTCGTAAAGTCGAAAACAATAACAACACCGATAAAAGTAAATGCAATCATGATTACGCAAAAGTTCAGCATAAGTATTTGACGTTCGCTGCTCGAGTGCGTGGAGTAACATTAAAATTGCGTATACGCACCGGACGCCCGCGATACGCACCGTCGAAGATGCCGGCTACGCGCAGTGACGACTGAGGCGTGCACGTGCTTGCAACATGTGTTGCTGTCATCAAAACACATTAAACTAACCACACGCACTCGTGAATTACATGCAATGTCATGTAATGCATTATTGTTTTGCATACCATGCGGCTTATTTATAGTCCTGCAATATCAACAACAACATTACTCGTATTAAACGCAGCGGCAGCGCTGATCAACTATTTTATTTTATTTTATTTTTTTTAATTTAATTTTATTTTATTTTATTTTATTTTATTTTATTCTATTCTAATTTCTCTTGTTTTTGGGTGGTATTTTTAGACTTTTGCCAAACATAAGCTGAACGATATGTGGAATGTGCTAAGTGTAAATCATGACTGGAATGGTGACGAATTTATTTCAACCGTCGAACATAGAAAGTGCGTACCCCGACATACTTATACGTCTGTATGTTTGTGCACACGTTGTTAGATTAATAAAATTTAACTCATGCCTAACGCAAAACATTTTTCCAACCATACAAACATACATTAATTGTTTTGCAGGTATCCATTTTACGGTGTCCAATTCCATCCCGAGAAGAATTTGTATGAGTTCATACCGAACCGCAACATCACGCACACCTCGCAGGCGGTGCTCGCCTCGCAGTACTTCGCCGACTTTATTGTAAACGAGGCGCGCAAGAATGTCCAATCCTTTGCAAATGCAACGGAGGAGCAGGAGGCGCTTATTTATAACTATCACCCGAAATATACGGGCACCATGGGGTCCGTGTTTGTGCAGCAATATCTGTTCGAGAAGGCGGAGCTCAGCGGCGCTGGAGGGATCCTCAGTGTCTGTGGCGCGCTGCCGTTGACATTGCTTCTAGTAGTTTTGGGTGCTTCATGATTGCAGCACAGGGTAACGAGTTGCCTGTATTGGCGACCCACGCGGCTATGTGCTTTTAAAATAAGCAGCTTGACGGCTGTTAATGTTTTCTTTATGTTATTTGCTGAGGAGAAAAGTTTCAAAACAATGGATAATTCTATGCTTCATGATTTGTGTTGTGTGCAAAAATATTAAAAATAAAGAAATAAAATGTAAAACAAAGCAGACGAATATATCTTTGATAATTCTAAAGCGATTCTCTGGATCTTAAGGGTGCCATAAGTAGCTACTTTTGCTTCCGGGCTTTATAATAAACGTCTTACCGAAGCCCGTATGTTCCTTAAAATTGTCGTTGTGTGTTCTAAAGTCGAATTTGAATTAATTCACAGCCAAGCCTGGAATTATGCAAGGAATTTTTCAATGTTTACTTTCGGTTAAGTGCTAAATGGTGGCAATGCACAGTGATTCGTCCCATAGACAAAATTCAAAAACTTATAGCATCAGAATTTAACGACTCTGATGTCATTTTCATTTTCAACATGAAAATGAAAAACTGCACAAATGCAAAACATACATCTATTATTATAATTTTGATTGCAAAACTAAAGGGTCCTCATACAATTTCTGTTACTCTTTGCAAAGTCTGAAAAAGCTGAAAAATCTAGCCAACACGCTTGGTGCTATAAGTATAGCTTACCAAAAATTACGAAAAATACAAATTGAAGTCTCAGGCTAATTTTGTCCCGCGGTTGTATGGATTCGAATTACTGTACAATGGGTTAACAGTTATTCAATTTTTTACGTATGACATTTTTATATACTGCACATTAAATACAGAAAAAAAACAGAAAATAACAGAAAATAAAAATTTCAAGTTTTCAGAAGAAGCAAAAAAACTGCAGAAGCAACGCAATTTGTGATAAGACTAAATTTTTGAAGTACTTAGTTAGAGATGTGTACTGTGAATTGATCTGTGAAAAAGTCAATTTTGGAAAATTTTGAGTTGTGACTGAATGTGGAAAGCCCAGCAGGCCATGTCTGCAAGAAATCATCAAGGATTACAGGATTATGCGGATTAGCGGATAATGTCCCAGATGTGACCTCAATGAAATCGAATTGACTGGCAAACAAATTAAAATGCCAAATCAATTATTGAGCTATGTTATTCAAAGAATTTAATTCATATTTGAAACTTAACCTATCAAATAGAATAAGTATGAATGTCGCTATTTCAATTTGCAATTTAGTAGGATTTTTCGCTTGTTGAACCGGGCAACCACTGCGCGCAACTGCTCCACGTTGTTTACGTTGCTTAAGTAAAATGGAAAGCATTTGCTAAATTCTTATATGAGCTATTGCACAGAACTGCAGTTGTCCGCTTTATAAGTTTTTTGGCACTACAAATAGTATTTACCTATCAAATATAATATAAACGATTACGCACAGACAGCAGCGGTGGCCTGGTGGGTGGGAACCTGTTTGTATTTGTGATCGTTCACTCACACATAAAATGCACACGCAAAGTTTGACAGCGTTGGTGCCAGAGAAAAGTAACACACAACGCTTCGTCAGTCGCCCATTCAATTGTTCTCTTTCACCGAAGAAGGGTTGCACATAAGAATTGTATAAAGGTAATGGTCAGTGACGCACGCACGGAGGGTTTTGGGGTATTCAACACTCTAAATATTTGTTTGTTAAAAAAAAATTGTAGGTACCAAAAATGGGCTGAAATGGTCTTGGGGTCAAGAGTTTTATACAGAAGACCAATCTTCCTCCCACCCAAAGAAAAAAATTAAAAAATTAAAACCTATTCCTATTCGAAATTTGGTGAATCTTTGCCAAATTCTAGTTCCATCAGAACTAGCGAATTCCACTTCAGGTTCGCTGCAATTCTCTCACTGTTGCTTTGTTTACGTTGTGCTTGCCAAATTTGCTCTGAGCTCCGCACGGTTTCGACTGCAGTGTGGTTACATAGCGTCAACACGTACGGATGATCGACATCGGGCCATGCCGAATGGCTAGACGAATAAAACTACAAATCACAAAGTGTTTGTTTTTAATTGAAAATCATTGACATCGCAGCTGTGCACTGAAAGTGTATTTTCCGTCTTTTTTGGCCGTCAATCGTTGTGAGTGCGCGAAAGTTATCGGTTGTGCGCTTGCAGTATGAGCGCTGAAATCATAGCAAAGCCAGTCATCGGCGTCTTGTGCATCGACAGAGCACAGGAGATGGACGCCCAAACCCATAGCTACATTTACACCGAATACGCAAAATTCTTGGAGGCAGCCGGAGCGCATGTTGTACCGATTTGGTAAGTGGCACTCAGCCACGCTAACATGGCACGAGAGGCCAGCCGAATGATTGCTTCTTGAAAAGCTGTATTGAAAATGCTATGTCAAAATGCTGACGTGCAACTGCCTAGAAATTGTTTATGTGTGACATGAGAAAGGGGAAAGAAGGAAGAACTGTGGTTTCAAATATTCGGACAAAATTTCGTATTAGAAAAGGCGAGTAATTTTTTTCACTGCACTTTACTCTTACCGTGAGTCACGTGTGCAGGCACATTTCTTTGTGCATCGAAAACAATTACTCACCTTTTCTAATGCGAAATTTGTGTCCGAGTATTTTCAACCATGGTAAACATCTTTCATCTGCACACTTCTTTTTCGGCATCACAAATTTCAGTTCGCCTCTCTTCTTTGCCATTCCATTGCCCACTTCAGACGATTTTCAAATAGCAATTTACTATACATGGTTTTCTTATCACTTTTTTTTAATTTAAAATTGAGGAGTGACCTGAAAAGTGAACATATTTGAGTAATATTTAACCCAAAGTTTAAGCTTTGCCAGAATTCGTACTACTTAATGCTGCGGTTAGTAACACTGAATGTGTTACTAACTATTTTTTTTTGTGCATATGTCACATATGTGTTCGATACTACCTATACCATAACATGTGACCATTGACGTGTTCTATCAGAAAAGTTAGAAGAATTCTGGAAATCGAAATCGAAATCTTTTGTTTTGCTTTTTTGTGCAAATAACGCAAACAATTTTCCCGCCGTTCCTGGGTCAATGATTTCGAGTTCGCAAACCGTTTTTAAAACTAAGTTCGAGTTTTCGCAAAAAATAGGTGTGTCACTTTTTCGGACTTTCTTCGAGTTCTTTCTCAATTTAGACCGTAATTTCTAAGCCAACAAACATGACATGATTTTAACGTTGTGGCATTTATAAGATCCTATATACAATCCTATATACCAATATGTGTTTTAAAATGAGCCAAAGTTTTCATATTCCCATTGAAATAATATCAAGTAATATCAGTAATAAAAGTAAATAATAAAAGGAAATAATAAAGTAATTTATTTAACAAATTTAGGGCACTAAAATTTGCAATGTTTTATTATTACATTTTCTTTCGAGCTCTTCGAAATTGGTTTATTTTTTGTTTGTACTCAAAACTAGAAATGGAATCGATAAAAAACACATTGTTTGAGGCCCTAATTACTGATGACAAAAGCAGGAATGGCATTTTACTGCCGATTAGTGTAATCAGCGTCAACTTAGTTGTAAATATCGGTTCCGAGTGAGTCATTATGCATTGTACTATATATGGCACTAGCGTTGGCTCAATTGTGTTAAACGGCTGCATGCACATGCGATGTGTGTGTGTGCGCCTCTTGCGCTCTTTTGGAACGTGCCATAGAAATAAAGTACGTAGAAAACACTTAACTCACAGTTCCGAAAACGGTCACGTTCAAACTGTCAAACTGTACTATATCGAAAACCATGATACAAAAATATACAGGTAGATTCAATCGAGCAAAATTAAAAATCATTTGCTTTTTTGACAAATAAAAATAAAATTCTAAGGGTGCAAAAAAAATAAGAAATACAGAAACTGAATGATATACTACCTAAACTAATTGTGTGAAATTGCAGCTCTGTAGCAAAAATGAAAATATGTAGTAGTACAAAATTTGTAAACAAATATTTTTTTCCAATTGCAAATTTTATTTTATCTGTCGCATTGAAACTACCTGTATATTTTTGTATCATGTCGAAAACGTAATTTCTTTCTGAAAATTGGAATAAAACGCATGGCCAGTCCATTATTCAAATCAAATAACGATTATAAGTACAACACAACAATGCACATGTAACAACAAATTGCAATATCTAAGTATATTGTATTGCAATATATATACTTGCAAACTCGTTCTTAAATGCGTGCACGTTCCATGATACAAATAAAATACAGGTTTCAAAAAGACAGATAAGAAGAAAATTGACAAATGAGAAATAATTTTTTTCTACTATTCTTTTCATTTTAGCCATAGGGCTGTAACTTTGCGGCTATCAGTTTATGTAGTAACGTATCATAAAAATCCTATGAGAATTAATAATATTAATTGTAAGAACATATTTTTTCTAAGCGCGGTGACCGACAGAAAAAGAGAAGGCAAATTTTTGGGTGAAGCGTGGTGGTGTTAAAAAATGCGAGTGCACGATTTGCGTGGTTCTTGTAGACTAAATGTGCAAGTCGTGGTGGTGCTTTGGTTACTGGATGCAGGCGTGAGGTAGTGCTCGGCGCACTTCACTTCAATGAACTCATTGTACACCACCAGTTTGACCATACTTTCAACATTATAGTGTCCACATAATGTACGATCTTGCGAAAAATCTATAATTTGCATAACAATCCACAATGTAAGTTTGTGGTGTAGTCTTCTAAAAATCACAACATTTTAATTACTTATTACGAAATTCATGGAACCGCGGGACAAAATAAGAAGGAGTGGTCCGTTCTTCATAAAATTTGGTATACTAGTTAATCAATGCCTGCTGAATTGAAATCTCCATTTTTTTGTTCTTAAATTTTTGCAGTTTGGCAATGCCTGAGACTTAAACTTGCAATTTTCGTCATTTTGGGTAAGCTATAGCACCAAGCGTGTTGGTTAGATTTTTCAGATTTTACAATTATCGGTAATGTCAACAATGATAATTGCAAAGAATAACAGAAATTGTCTTAGGAAAAATGATAATAATAGACGTATGTTTTGCATTTGTGCAGTTTTATCAATTTTTCATGCTGATTGCATACTTTTAGGGATGAATAAAATACATTTTGACGAAAAATAGGTGTTTAGACCACTTTTCAAATTGAATTATTTTCTGAGATCGGAAGATATCGGAGGATCTAATTACATTATCCGACAAAGAAAGAATGCTTCTTAAAATAAAAAAAAATCCAGGAACATACTTTCACATACTTTTTAGATATTTTCCTCTAAGTTTTGCCAATTTTCAGATTTTTAATTTAGAAAAATATTTTAAATTAAAAGTGAAGTAAAAGCCTCAGCTTTGCAAATTTTGAGAAAACATTAAAAGCGAAAATGGCCACATCATTTCTTAGTCTATATTGAAAGTTTTAGCAACTTCTTGGTAACCATGTCTTTTTACAATTCATACAAGTCTTTCTGACTAAAAAACAAAAAATGTGTGTTTACATTTTTTTGTGAAAAAAGTTTCAACTTTGAGCCGCTTTTGGGGTTTTCTTAGTTGGAGTTTTACCTTTCAAATGACATCAAAATCGTTAAATTCTGAGACTATAAATTTTTTGAATTTTGTCTATGGAACGAATCACTGTGCATCGGTTGTAATTTTCAATTTGTTGAACAAAATTACAGCAGTTATCCAAATTTGATCGCATCAGTTGTTAAAATTAACTACAGCTACTACCAACTACTATTTCTGAATAAATTTCCTACCATGTCAAAAAATTGGCGAATTGATTTGCCCTTGCCCTTTGTTGTTGCCCTTACGCTATCACCTGTATCAATTCGCCTTGGAAATGACCTGAATAATATTGTACCATGCGCACGTTCAAGTAATGACAAATTTTCGTTTGACAAAAAAATATTTGATTTGACTTGAAAATTTTCAAATTCTTCAAGGAAACAAATTTAAGCATTATTGAGATTATTTCGAGAATTTGTCGCTAAAAATTTATATCGAGAAATTGTTTGTTGGGGTCTTGTACGTCGGCATGTGGGATTTTCACTGGTTCAATCTTCCTCCATTTCGAATTCACTTCCCCGCAGAACGGGCGTTAAACGTTGCTCTACGTGGACTAATAGTAACACAGCTAACCTTTCTGAGAATATGTAGCTTCCAGCTGTTTTTGTATAGGAATATGTTTGGGCAAATTATTCGAATGATGGGCTACAGTGGTCGTATGGTGTGAAGCAGCCTGGTGAACTTTCTCAGTGATTTCACATATTTGCAGGCTGTCGGCATTTCCTTAGTTGTCGTACTAGTAGTTTGCTTCCTGTATGATGCACATATATTTACGATATAAGTAGTGGGCTGACAACTCGTGTTTGTTCTATACATATTTATTTCAGGATACAGAGGGAGCGTAGTTACTACGAAAAAATACTGAGTAAAATAAACGCGTAAGTAATGGGGCGCGATTGTCCCAAAACAGTCGATGCCCCGGAAAGTTATTGACTGCAGTTGGCCGATTAACTGGAAAAGGGTGTTGAGGGGGTTGGCTTTCGCGTCAACTGCAAGCGGCAACATTAAATATAATTATCCTCATTAGAGTTCTCATACCCGGCGGCAAAGTGTACGTCAACAGGCTGAGCGAGCAGCCAAAGCTGACCAACCATTGCGTCCAGGCAGTCGCATACATACTGGAAATTGCCATCAGCAAATGCGATGAGGGCATCTATCTGCCGCTGTGGGGCATCTGCCTCGGCTTCCAGCTGCTCGTCACGCTCTCGTCGGAGATCCTTGACACGACACCCCGGAACTGTGATCCGCGCGATGAGTGCGAACTGATGAACTGCTGTCTGCCGGTCAAATTTTGCCAGGGTGTGTTGCTTTAGCAATGAGTTCAGATTATTGTCAGTTAATTTTTCACTGCCTTTCCAGATTTTCGGTCGTCGCGCCTGTTCAAGACCTTAAGTCCCGAATTGGAGGGAATAATGCAGCGCGCACCTTTCGGAAATCATAGACATCGCTATTGCCTAACTAGTCAGGTGAAGTCAACTGGAAATAGAGCACAAAATTCCGAGCGTTTACTTTTTTGTCATTCAGAACTTGGAGGAATGGAAGTTTAGGCGGTCAATTGAGTGGCAGGCGTTGGCAACGAACAAGGACAGCAAAGAGCTTGAATTTGTCACCATTGCAGAATGTCGCACGTAAGTAGGCGAGCGCAATGTGAACCGGTTTGTCACACAACTGCTTTGTGTGTTCTTGCAGTTACCCGTTCTACGGCTGCCAGATACATCCGGAATATATAATGTTCTGCAACTGTGCCGACGCCTTCACCACGCAGGAAGAAATTGCAGGTGCCATCCAGGCTGTGCAGTATTTGGCTAATTTCTTTGTGAATGAAAGCCGCAAAAATAGTAATCGCTTCGCTTCTCAGGCCGAATTAAGTCGGCACCTGATTTGGAATTTTGAAGTGAAGCTTGTGCGAAGAAAAGACGACACCTGTAGGCAGTATTTCAGATTCGAGAAGACGACCGATTATCCGGCTTCGGTGGCGAAGCAGTGAAACACTGCGGGGTAGTTGGCACTCTACACAGGAATACCCGACCAATCCAACCATCCTTAAGTGCCCATTTTTTATAGTATTTTCAGTATCTTAAACACATACACTGGGTTTCAAAAAGTATATAAAAAATCACAGAGAATTTGTTTTCAAAACGCGATTCATTAAAGTACTGACAGACTTCAATGGGCGTTAGACATTTTCCCAGTTGCTTTTTCATTATGTTCTTAAGTAAAGGATTATGATAGTAGGGCCAAAGCAAAGAAGAAATGACTTCGTATATTATGTACAGGGACAGTTTAATAAGTCAGTGACTTTTTAAATAAAATAAATTTTGTTCGGCAAAAAAGTGTTAATTCTCAACTAAAAGAAGACTTAGCTCGATACATTTAGTACATGGTTTTTCCAATTTTTTTAACCCCGTCCTCAAAATAGGCATATGGGGTGTGGGTGGTGGGTGGGTGTGCGCACTACAAAAGTGACACAGCTCAAAATTTTTAATTATTCAGGAAACGCAAAAAATTGTTTTTGAGCTGAATAAACATTTTTTTAAATAGACCGTTTTTTAAATAGACCGTTTAGTAGAAAATCCCTACAGATTATGCTTTAGGATAAGTTACAAAGATTTTTTTTTATTTAACACTAGAAGTACCGGGAGCGGTCATTTGACGGTTTTCAGCTTTTGATTAACCGTAGCTCGAAAACGGTTTAAGTTACGAATCTGGTTCTCCTTGACTTTTAATATTTTACAGTAAGCTCGATATTCTAAAATTTTGCAATCACTGCGCCGATCTGTTCTCTTTATACGAGTATCATCGATTTTACCTACTAGTACCACGAGCGGTCAAATGACGGTTAACTACGTAGCCATGGAAATAAAATTATAACATTCACAAAAAAGTCAAAGATGGTACAAATTTTACATGAACCTATGTCTTGCCTTCTGTTTTATGGGGCATTTCACGTCAAGCGGACAATCCAAAAAAAGTGAGGTCATGAATTTTGTTTATATTCTGGTCAGTTATACTTCTAGTAGACGTGGATGTGTACACCCAATTTTTTTTTCGTATGATGTTTTTTTGCTGAGTTATGAGCTTCTAAAAATTGACTAAACAGAAAGTCATGCATTTTTGGATGCTTATTATCTGTATCAATTAATTTGTAAAAAAAACTAAAAAGTATTGTTTCTTATAGGAAAAAAGTTGTTGTTTTTTTGTTTTTGTCGAATTCTAAATTTTAATTTTTTTTACGTATAGTAAACCGGAAGTGAAAATTTGAAATCGATATTTGAGTAACTTCGACACCTTTTTTTTTTTTTATTTTAACGTAAATTAAAGCTTTAAATGTACTCATTCTCCACAAAAAAAATTAAAACGTGATCTCCAACCGTTTAAGACTTAGAGCACATACAGTACATACACATAGCTGAAAATAATGGATTTTTACACAAAATTACATAAATTAATTTGTAAAAAAAAACTAAAAAGTATTGTTTCTGATAGTAAAAAAGGTGTCGTTTTTTTGTTTTTGTCGAATTCTAAATTTTAATTTTTTTTACGTATAGTAAACCGGAAGTGAAAATTTCACATCGATGTTTGAGTAACTTAAAAAAATAAATTAAAACGTGATCTCCAACCGTTTAAGACTTAGAGCACATTTTAGTGTAAAAATCCATTATTTTCAGCTATGTGTATGTACTGTATGTGCTCTAAGTCTTAAACGGTTGGAGATCACGTTTTAATTTTTTTTTATGGAGAATGAGTACATTTAAAGCTTTAATTTACGTTAAAATAAAAAAAAAAGGTGTTACTCAAATATCGATTTCAAATTTTCACTTCCGGTTTACTATACGTAAAAAAAATTAAAATTTAGAATTCGACAAAAACAAAAAAACAACAACTTTTTTCCTATAAGAAACAATACTTTTTAGTTTTTTTTACAAATTAATTGATACAGATAATAAGCATCCAAAAATGCATGACTTTCTGTTTAGTCAATTTTTAGAAGCTCATAACTCAGCAAAAAAACATCATACGAAAAAAAAATTGGGTGTACACATCCACGTCTACTAGAAGTATAACTGACCAGAATATAAACAAAATTCATTTTTTTGGGATGTCCGCTTGACGTGAAATGCCCCTTATATTAAATTTACAACCGACTTTTATATATTTATGAATTTCAATGTAAAAACAAAAATGCATTATTTTACGTGTTGTGTTTGAAAGCATGAGCAGAAAGCGGCGAGACGAAATTTACTATGGTCATGAGTAGTAGCTTTACTTTTAAAATATTTGCCAAAACTATACTTTTTTACATTCAAGAACATAAATGAATGTTGTTTTAATGCTTACAATGAAAAACTTCTGCAGATTCAACCGATTTCGTTAAAAGCTCTGAATACCGTCATTTGACCGCTCGTGGTACTAGTAGGTATGAGCAAAACCCGGTACTCCTAGTGTTAACACTAGAAAATCCAAAATTTGGAATTGTGACATTTTTTTATGATATTTTAATTCAATAATTAAGGAATTATTTTAAGTTATGTCACTTTTGCTGAATTTAATAATTATAAATGACAGTTTAAAAGTTGAAAGAAAAATTTTGAAAATTCGAAATTAATTTTTTTATTTTAAAATGTATACTATTACTTAAAATTAACTTCAACAAAAATTTATTTCGTCAAAAGTGTCACAATTTGAATTAGGACTCTTTTGCATTGAGTTGCAGCGATCAAATAGCATCAAACTTCTCGACATGAAGAGCGACCTAACTGTATTTTGGCAACAGTTAACAACAACAAAATATACTGAGCTTTTGCTTATTGGTAGATAAATGCATTGTGCACAGTATTAACACATAAACCCGAAAATGAAAAATTTTGAGTTGTGTCACTTTTGAAGTGGGTGTGCGATATGTTTCAGTGATGACCTCTTCATTCGAGCCAAATCTCTCACTGCCAGGTCATTTCTTCAGGTTTGGAAACAGAAAATAGCTGCAGAGGGCTAAATCTGGAGAATGTGCTGGATGGGGTAGCAGTTCGCAGCCCAATTGATGGTTTTTTGTCAGAGCGACTGGTGGAAGAGAACTTTTTTCTTCGCTAAATGCAGTTGTTTTTGCTTCGAATCGGCATCGAATCGATCCAACAGCTCTACATAATATGTGCCAGTAATCGTTTTAACCTCTTGAAGGTAATCGATGTGAATGACACTGCATTTATCCCAAAAAACTGTAGCCATGACCTTGCTGGCCAACAGACCCACCTTGGCCTTCTTGGGTGCACGTTCACCCGGAGAAGTCTGCACTGCTTTGACTGTTCCTTGGTCTCTGGTATGCAGTGATAGATCCATGTTTCCTTTGAAGTGGTCTCGCGTTTGCGGTTGAGTGTGAGCAATCGCGGCACCCATCGCGCAGATAGCTTTTTCATGTCCAAATATTAATGCAAAATGTGGCGTACCTGCTCAGTTGAGATGCCTATTTCATTCTCCGTTCGTCCAATATCATTCCACGGACTTTATCAACCATTTCTGGCGTGACAACCTCTTTTGGGCGACCTGAACGTTCGGCGTCTCTTGTGCTGGTACGACCACAACCGAATTCGGTAAACCAATTCCGAACCATTGAAATGTATGGTGCCTTGCCTTGGTTTCGGTGATTTTTATGCAAAAAAGAATGTTTTTCAGCAAGCAAAATTAACTCTTCCATTTTTGTCGAAATTCACAAAGTTGTCTGCTTTCAACAACTGTCAAACACAAAGTAAATGACGCATCATACTCAAATCTTAAATTTATCCTACTGGTGGTGATAGTAGTTGACCGTAGCAGGGTTGCATTTCAGGTTACTACGCGGGAAATTAAAAAAGTCGCTGACTTCTCAAACTGCCCTCGTATCAGTGTGCTGAGGTTAGACATTAAAAACATTTCTTCGAGGGTGATTTTTAACTGGTTCATGTATAGGTGGGATGTCAATTGTGCAATGCCGCAACTTTGGACTATTCTGGCTTCTAGTAATTGTGTATAAAATGCTTTTGTCTTGTATAGGAGATTTTGAACCATGACTGCAAAGTTGGCAGCATCGTGGAAAAGCGCGTTAGCACTCTGTCGAATTGGTCCTCAAGACGGCTCAGCTGTGACTGGTGGCGTTAACAGGATACCTCAAATTCCTTATAAGTGCTGTCAAAGTTTGATTTTGGGAGACGAGGGTTGCCTTTAACTGTGCGTATAACTTGCCACCTACTGCAATAAATATGTACGATAATGGATGCAGTGTGTCTTCTTACTTACTAAATTTATAAAAAATTTATTGATTCAGGTGGCTGTCATTAATATTTTCAGCATTTAAAATAAAAGTGTAACATTTATTTGATTTTCTAAATTAAATTCCCATATGTGCAAATGAAAGCATTATACAAAAACAACAACTAAGGTGTTATTTAAGGAGGACCTTTGTTAGCTGAGAGAAATTCCACAGATATGGAAGTGGAATGATTGACTTCGGTGAGCGCCTCAACCTACGTCATAAATTTGGCAAACTCCTTTGACTGGCTCCATTCCGTTGCTGTTTGAATGCTTATTGAGTTGTGATAAATATAAATAGCTCGCTCGTTTTGTTGATTGGTGAATATTACAAAAAGGAAAAACAAATTGGGTAGAAGAAGTTGTAAAGTGTGTGTAAAGTAGTGAAGGTAATAGCCTATTTCCACCGGGCCTTAAATGCATTTAACGCTTAAATGCATTTAACATCGCATTTATATGCTCTAATTCCCATGCAATTGTTTTTGTATAAAAGTGAGTTAACTCACTTTCAAAACTGAGTTAACTCAGTTTTGCCGTTTACGACGTCTAACAGAATATGTTATGTTAAAAGCTGGAGCAATACTGACAAATGTACAAATTTTGATAGCCTGCTTTCAGGCGCTGCAAGAGCCGTACGAACACAAACGAAAGAAGGGATTTGAATTGCGTTCGGTGTGGTAGATTTTTTGCTTAGACAATTACTTTTTACTGCATTTTTCGCAAAAATACATATCGTCTGTCATAATCAAAGTCAAAACTTCTATTATTTGCCAATAATAAATGCTGAAAGAGAAAATAAAAAACGTGGAACTTCTCATGAACCCTCTTCACATTAAAAATTCAGACAGCTCTGGTATCAATCAGCTGACAACTTTCATAAATGAAATAAACATTGACAAATGAAATAAATTTTCACAAATATGAAAACGCAGACATTCCTCGACTGTTGAGAAGGAAAGCGAATTGGTTTTCTTGCAGTAGAGGGGCTACAAGAAACCATACATACGTATTCAAGGAGATGGCGGCGATGGGTAAGCTGTGGCTGTCCAGAAATAAATGCAGAATTTGGCTTGACCAACTAAAAATGTAAATAAAAACCAGCTGTTGGAGTTAACTCAGTTTTGGTGGAAACGCTTAACAGTTCTCAAGCTTAACAGAGCCCTTAAATGCATTTAAGCGCTCGGTGGAAATAGGCTATAAGAGTTTGGATGAAAATTCAACGTTTTGTTTCAATACAATATTTGGGCTAATGTTAAGAGATGACACCATAAATACTAAAGACACATACACATACATTCATAAATACTAAAGAGCTGCACAACACTTCCTATTGGGCACACTTCACTACTACCATGATACAAAAATATACAGGTAGATTCAATCGAGCAAAATTAAAAGTCATTTGCTTTTTTGACAAATAAAAATAAAATTTTAAGGGTGCAAAAAAAAGTAAAAATACAGAAACTGAATGATATACTACATAAACTAATTGTGTGAAATTGCAGCTCTGTAGCAAAAATGAAAATAGTAGTACACAATTTGTAAACAAATATTTTTTTCCAATTGTCAATTTTATTTTTATCTGTCGCATTGAAACTACCTGTATATTTTTGTATCATGACTACTACACAGTACTGTCAAGTACTGTACTTCATTAGGTCTGTTTGGCAACGAATAATTTGTACGAATTTGTACAAATTTGTAAAAATTTTTACTGGATCCTGTTTGTTGACGCCAAATCTCCAGTAACGAGAGAGAAACTGAGAGCGTAAAGTGACAGTTCATTTCGTGAGAACTTGCAAGTTTTTACTGGAGAAATTTTGTCCAGTAACTTTTAGCCAGTAAGAAGAAGAACAAGAAAAACATATGACTGGCTGCCATATGATCGACTGCAAAGAAAAATACATTTTGTAAACATTGGGAGGAAAATGCAACCGGCAAAGAAATTGTGCGTTCGCGAGTCTGCTGACCAACAACCGTCTTGCTCAGCTTTACTTGCTGCAGCTAAAAGGGAAGAATCGTAGATTGAGCCCAACGAACCATTTGCCTTTTGCATTAAATTTATATTTGAACTGAAATTTCCCTACCGCTTCAAACCTCAAATGAAACTTTTAGATCAGCTGTTTCGTTCTTTAACCCTCCTGTTTACACCGTTTTTACTGTGTATTGTGAGTGGGCCAAGTCCCAGTGGTGTAACCAAGAGTTAAAACTTGCAAATTCTTACAAATTGCTGTTTGTTTACTTGTTTGGATAGTTTGATTTTAGGGAGCGTACGCTGGCTTACTCTCCTGATATTTTTTACTGGATAATTTTTACTGGAAATCTGGCCAAACAGTGAAGTACACCAAGTGAAGTAGAACTTCTACATACATCACACCGAGCGAAACATACTTAAATAAATATCGAAAAAACATGTTTTAAACCTGTGTTACATGAACAGCCGAAATGTGATGCAGCCCAGATTCCATACAAAATACCAAAAACAAACATCAGGTACTCCGTGCAAAACAAAAAACCGTATACAGTTGAACCTCGATTATCCGGGTTGCTCGGGACTGGGCTCATCACGGATAATCGAAAAACCCGGTTAAAAGAGGTTACATATAATGGTTTATAAATTGTATTATTTTTATTTTTGATAAGAACATGTGAAACTGCTTCTATAAAGGTACATTTGCATCAATAAATCTTATTCTATTTAAAAAAATACATTTATTTAAAATAAATATATATATTTATATGTGTGTTATATGGAAAAAAACAAACACAAGTACATGTGCTTCACGGATAATAGAGGTAAATCACGGTTAATAGAGGTATAAAATCAACCACTCAGCATCCCCGTTAATAGATGTTCCCGGTTTATGGAGGCCCGGATAATCGAGGTTCAACTGTACTTCAAAAAGTTCTACTTCAGTGCTTCACTCCAGTCTTGTTCTACTTCAGTGTTGTTCCACTGCAGTATTGTTCTACTTCAGTGTTGTTCTATACTTCAAGTTGCTTAAAGTTGTATTGTCGTTTCGTGCAGTATTCGTATGAATATCAAAAGCTTTCTTCACTGCAGTGTTTGTTTTGTAGTGAAAGTGAAGAAGAGCGACAGTATTTGAAAGCACAGCGATGGCTTGCAAGTCATTTTTATAGTGCATGCGCCGCTCTTTAATAAATACACATACTTCTAAAAAAATTTCACATTACAGAAATGCTTACCTGTGTAGAAGTATCGCAATGGAGAGTGACGAAAGAATGCGGACATGATTTAATAGAAGATTTTATTGATTGATATTGATATGACCCTATTAGAGATGCAGACCCATTGGGACTGTGCCGTTATTGCCACACAAATACAAGCTCAGCACATTCGAAATTGCAGATATCGGTTCATAGGATAGCAACAGCGACGTAAAAGCAATAATGTTCTAGAATGTCGTTCTGAGCGACTTCTGCACATGTCACTTCGTTTCTGCAGCTCAAAGTAACTTTCGAAATAAATCTCGCTTCGCTGCGATGTCCACAACGGTGGGCTCGCAAGTCGGTCGTTGAGGGTCATTACAGATTCGCGTTTAAAATTCCATTGTTCGCATGCACGAATTATGCAAAGTGAAAATAGGTGGCAAATTTTGCTAAAAATATTACAAAAAACAAGGACTATGCATGCTACGCGGCCAGGCGCGAGGTGTGTGTTTGTGTGGCGACATCCGCTGCGCATAGAAATAAATAGCAGCCACTTAGGAAAGGGCACACACACACACTGATGCCCTTGTGCCGATTTTAAGAGCAAAAACAAAATAACCAAAAGGACGTTTACATTTATGTTCACAAGCATGAGTGAGCTTGTGCATGTGCGCGCGTGTGAGTGTGTGTGTGCTTGTGACGATTTTTCAATGACGTCATAGCCAAAGCGCAGTGCACCTCAGCGCAAAGCGGCAAGGGCCAACTGATGCCGGCGCGCGCAGCAAAGTGGAATACAATTGCAGGCAGTAAAAAAGAGTAGAACAAAAACAGATCTGCTGCAAACAAGTAACATCATTAACCCAGTTCGCGTGCAATGAACTCGCCGCTCGCTACAGCTTCTGCAAGCTTTCGCTCCGTCGAGTAAAGCTGCGATTGCAGTGAAAGTGCAGCACTGCAGTCGTACAAGTAAGTACGTGTGTGTGTTTGTTTGCCTGTCTGTCTGTAGGCGCCGCAAATGTCAATGAACCGCGTGCGCGATGGCATTGCAACGGCTTGGACTGCTGCTGGCGTTCATAGTGCAGCCGTGAATGGGCAACTGAGGGCAGAGGGATGACGGCGATGTGCGTGTGGTGTGTGTGTGTGTGTGTGTGGGCCGGCAAAAACGTTGATTAGTTGTAATGTTCAAAGTAATCGAGAAATTCAACTCCATCGCGTTTCTTCTAGAATTCAATTCCGCCTCAGTCGACATTTGTTCCGAGTTGTCAGTATTTATTGAATACGAATTAAATTACTGCATTAACGCTATCGAATTAAATCGTATGGAAGTGGCTAATTGCGGTTTCCTTTAAAACTGTCTGAATGGTCGCACTGGATTTGGAAAGAATGCTAATATTGGCATTTAAGTTTAAAATTTTACCACTCAACGTTGACTGCACGAGTGACTACCTGAATTGTATTCATTTAATTTTAGCTAAAAATGTTCAAACCAATTTTCTGCCAGCATCAAGTTTCACGCACTTAAAAATATTGAAACTTTTTGTTGCTGCGCCTTAAAACGGCTAAAACATGCCTAAAAATAAATACTTTTGTGTTTGTGGTTAACGTCGGAGATAATAAAAACAACAACAACAACAATAACAGTTGAAAAGCGCTTACAACTTCGACTTGGGTTGGTATCTGTCCGATTTTATTTTTAACTGCCCCATTGGCATTGGAAAATTTTGCAATTCCCACCTATACACACGCACACACACATACATAATTACGTGCTTATGTGGGCAAAGACCTCATATTTAGATTGCGCATTAAAATGTCACAGCGCACCAGTCGACTTGGACCGATGGCAGCTGCTTGCCAACAGCGGAAGGATTAATGCGATGACGTTTTCCGACCGCCGCCGACCGCAGTTTCATTACTGTTTGGTCGACAGTTATTTTTGAGCACATAGGTTATACATGCCAGCCAAATGGCTAAAATTAACGAGCAACAGTCAACTAAGCAATGACGGGGAATCGTTGAGGCGGCCACAAAGGCCGTTGCGGACAATGTGTGACAGCAACTGCTGCCTCGGGAGGCCATTTTGAAAGTCGCTCTAAAACAATTTTGACAGCTATTCGGTCACTTGTTGTTGTTGTGTGTGTTCGCCAAAAACCAAATTCGCAACATAATCAAATGATGGCACAGCGAAGAAAATTCTTTGAGTCGGCCATGAGCCAAAAGGCGAGCTGGATGCGGTTATTATTATTTCTTGTAGGGACCAACTTACCTACATTCATAGGAACGAGTAGGTGTCAGTAAGCGGAATCTTGTGGGTTAATTTGCTGCTGCGATAATTACCACAGAATTTATACTATGCAACGCGTTAACAAAGCGTTCAAAGCGTTCAACTTCCTGCTTCAAGGCCATGAATGCTGTTGATACCGTCAGCACAGAGTGCGCATGGTAGGCCATCAAGGCATCATTAACTCACAGATTGGCAGTCACTAAAACTTGACCTTTCGCACACGTCCTCTGATGTCTTTAGTGAAAAAGCTTTGCTTGACTGTAAACTTTAGCATTAGTAGCATTTAGACGTTCTCAAGCTCAAAGGTTCTTTTCACATTGCTTTCACTCACCCACTCTCTGACCCTTTTGAAAAGAGATGCGCTTGCTTTATCGCATTGTTTGGCGCTGAAACTTAACTTGGCCTGAATATGCAAATCACTGGCAATTGTTTGTGCCTTTGCCTTTGCATATTGCATGTGCGCTGATTCGAAGCAGCAACATTGGTGTACGCGTTGTGTCTTGGGTGCTGATCTCGAAAATGTGGAACGAGGCCATTGCACTTAATCGCTTTCAAGTGTCCCGCGAAGTGCAGTCGTATTGTGTTATAACGAAATTCAGGGTATAACCCGCCTTTCATACGACAAATGGCTCGCTTGGTGCACTTGATAAGCAACACAGCAATTGACATTGTGGGCATTCACTTCTCGTAGCTCTTCCCGAACGGAGGATACCACTGAAAGCAGCGAGAGAACAGCGCTGCAGGCAACCGCCAACTCAGCAATCTACAGCGTGGAGTGACTTCCGCCGGTTTATTTGTGGATTTGATGTGCCCTCGCTCACTCGCCTGAAAGCAGGCTTTGTTGAGCCACTTGTGTGAGTGGTTCGCAAATTGCGGCCTTGACCAGCTGGCACTAATTTCTCTGGTGTGTGTGTGTTTTATATCTCGTATTGTTGCAGGCAGTGTGCGCATTGGTGCATGCTGGTTGATAAAATATTAGTGTTGGTCTATTCTAGTCACACTGCGGTGAAGCGCTTAACAGTGCCGAAACGTGTGTGCAACGATTTTTAATTGGTGTCTATTTATACTTTTATAATTTTTATTTTAGTTGATGCATGAAAATTGCCCTTCCGAAGCAGATTTATTTTCGACAGTTCATTGAGACTGAGCACGGATGGCGTCAATTGTGAAAGCCTACTTCGAAGTACATGCCTTAGTCTTGTTGATTGCGGACATCACTGATGCGACTGCCAACGAAGCTTTTCCTTTTTTGACTGATTGCATATTTTTCATAATCTACTATCGGTTCACAGACCCTTTATTCTGAACGGTGAAATATTTACCTTCGTCTCTGTAATGATTCACAGATTTTTGAGAATTATCGCCTCAAGTATCTGAAAAGCTAGAAAAACAATTTTTTTAAAATGGATGCGATTCACATTGAACCGAAACTAATAGGGCCTTGAATCAATTTATTGCGTAATAGAGTCGGTTCACTGTGCGTATGAGTGACATTGAACTAAGAAATCCATAGTACCACTCTGCGTATGAGTGACAGACATTGAACTAATGAATCCATAGTACCACAGCACAAACAGTATACCGGTGTATTCTGTGATTGAAAATTTAACCCTTCGCTGCATGACGTTGCATTACAGTACTTTTCGCTTAAAGCTAACTTCTAGGGACTGGGCAAAATGGTTTGTTTTAACCGAAAGTTCGCTTTAAAAGGGGTTCGTAATAAGCGGAAACATACAGCGCGTACTTTTGAAATTGGTTCGTTTTAGGCGGAAAATCGTTTTAAACGGGTTCGTTATAAACGAAAAGTACTGTATGCCAGGGGCGTAGCCAGAACTTGGTCATGGGGGGGGTTTTGAAAATTTTGTTTGCCAATTTAATATTAAAAGGTGATTTTTTAGCAACTTTTTTTTGGCAACACTGTTTTTGGCAGCTTAGCTGTTTTCGTGTAACATGTTACTGTCAAACATGTTCAGTTTGGTCTATGATTTAACCACGAATCGACTTACAAACGAAAAACGCTTGCAGGTTATTGAATTTTACTATCAAAATTCATGCTCGGTTAAGAAAGTGCATTGTGAACTTCTTCCATTTTATGGTCAGTTTGGGCGACCTTCTGATGCAAATTTACCAAATTTACATTATTGGACATTAAACCACCAACACGCATACATAGAGTGCGGACAGAGGAAAATATCGCAGCTGTATCCGCCACACAGCACGCGAAACAATGGCCCAATTGAGAGGCGAGTTCGGTGAACAGTTTATTTCACGTTTGGAGCCCGGACAATTGGCAATTAGATCGTGGGATTTACGTCTTTAGACTTTTTATTGTGGGTCTATGTTAAGGCTCATGTCTATAGCGACAAGCCCGCAACGGTTGACGCACTAGAAGCCAATATTGAAGAATTTATTCGTGAGATACCGACCGATATGTTGGAGAGAGTATGCCAAAATCGGACCCAGCGTATGAACCATTTGAGGCGCAGCCGCGGTCAACATTTACATGAAATCATCTTTAAACATTGAATTATATAGATCATTCTATCGACTCAAATAAAGATTTCATACATTTCTCTAAATTGTATGTGTTTGTTTTTTAAATTAAATCCGAAGGCTATTAAAAAATCATCCTTTACATGCTTTTTAAAGTAAACTACACTTTTCAAAGAGGGCATTTTGTGGTGGTGCCACCCATATGTGACTTAGTGCAATTAAAATTTCATGAAATTTGGTTCGAAGTAAGAGTATGTTTTTGTCACTGGTACAAAAATTCGATGCTAATTTGCAAAAAGCAAATATTAAGTTTTGCTTTAAAGTTGGTAGAACTTTTAGCGAAACATTTCAATTGATGAACTAAGTTTATGGTGATGATCGCTTATCCCGTGGCAGAGTTCATGAGCGGTACACGCGATTTAAAAACGATTGTCGGACATAAATGATGACCAACGTGTTAGCCAACTAAAACCCGCAATCAGCGCAGATTCCATCAAAACTTGACGGTAGTTCATCATAGATCAGCCAAAATCGACTTGAAATTGGATTTAACCTTCGCTTTCCTTATACCCACCCGGGTGATCTTTTTAATATTCATGTTCAATATCTGTCAGAGTGTTTATCTAATGTAGTTATGATTTCAACTTACTGAACAAATTCGAAAGTCGTTTTCAATAACATAAAATATATTTTTTGGAAATATTAGTCATGCTTTATTTGTTATTTTTGTTATTTTGTATACCACATACCCACACGGGTGGTCCCAGGCGCTTCCGTATCGCATTTAACTGAACTTTTGGCTATCGAAAGACGCCCCCCCTTGGCTACGCCCCTGCTGTATGCTATGTTATTCTATTTCGCATTTTACAGTTGTTCATTGCTCAGCTGTGTCTTCTACGTTAAAACAATTGATTTCCCATGAAATTCCGCGAATAACGTTGAAAGTATATGCAAAAGAGTCGAACAAACAACACATGTTTCGATATGATGAAATAATTTTGAATTTTGATGGCGATGGTGATGTGACGGTATACATTGACGCTCGACCTAGGTTCGACTCCTAGCCTACACTAAAATATAGAGAAAACCGATTTTTCTTTCAGCAATTGTGTACTCAGCAGAATTAGCATATTTTTGCAAAACTTCTTCCATACATACACGAATTCAACAAACTTTAATTTTTACAATCAAAACTGAACAAGCAACAATAAAAATACGTGAAAAATGTGAACCATGCAACGAAGGTTTAAACCCGATCGCACTGATAGTTTAACTTTTATTCATACGCAGCGAAACTTCCGTTGAACAACAATAAAAACCACAACATAATCATACCATAGTAAGAATAAGAGTGCCAATGACGTCATCGACGATAACGCGAACGACATATGGACATGGCGACCTCGAGCCAAAGGATGAAGGTCTAGAATAAACTCGAACTATGACCAGTGTCGATGTTGCAGCAGCTTGTTGCAGTTTGCAATGCTGCAGTACATGGTTGCAATGTGACTGTTTTGAGGTTACGGCTGACGTGTGTGAATGAGCGTGGCGAATACGGCCGTCGGTGTCAACGGCAGCGGCAGCGGCAGCGGCAGCGATGACAGCGCCTAGGGTGCGGCTGCTGCTTCTCGCTCAAGAACAAACGTATGATTCCGGTGCAGTTGGCACAGCAGAGCGAAGCTTTCGACCGAGATTTGCCGGCATTGTAAAAGCACTGGTTGCGGCCGTCTGGACTGTGCAACGAAAGCCGCTGCCCAGGGCGGCGAATGCAGCAACGCATCCACAACTCAACATGTAAACAACCAAAGGTTGACAAAAACCACTCTCCGAGTTGCCACCGAAATGGCAGCCGCTAACTCACGAACACCGACAACGTAAACAAATAATAACAAAGACACACTTCCAACTGAGAACCTATGCGAACGCCAGTCGCGATGGCGCTGAAGTGACTGCGACACTTTCGACCATTTAGGGTCAACTTGCCGCGCAACCATGACCCAAATTTAATGCAATGTAACAACAATATCAACGCATGCAACGTGGCGTGGTGCGCCACTGTAATCGACGGCTGGGTGGGGAATGGGTTGGCTGGCCGGCTTATGGCCTATGGCAGACGTCATAATGTATCCTTGCAGCCTCTGCTCCTGACATACAGATGAAGTACACTAAGATGTACAATAGCGAGAGCTATAGCCTAAAAATGTCCTACTGAGCTACTCCAATCCTATGCAAACTCCTCAGTTCTCATTTAAACTAATGTTGATGATGGCCAATGCTCGAATTCAGCAGTTCACTTTTTCGAAGTGAATTTTTCGTCTTTCGAGTATTCATCGACTTATAAAAGCGCATTGACTTTGGAGAGTTCTGCTCATTTATACTTTTCGCCCATGTCCGCGATTTCCGGCGGAGGCCAACAAAGGAGACAGTGCGACAGTGCTGACTAGTGCGGACATGTGCTGCGGCACAAGTCACCTTGCTGTGAATGCCGCACACTTGAGTGGGGTATGGAGTGGGTTCGGTTTTATGGTCACAATGTTCGGCTCTGCTCTCCTGGCAGTAGACACTAGTAGACATGGTAGATGCGCCCGCAATGACGTCATGCCTTCGTGCAGTATTTTTGAGTGATCATGGCCATCAGCGGCGTGAAACTGAGAAAAATATACTTATTAAAGGAATTATATTTATTTTTTGGGAAGAAGAAATGTTATTTTTTTATTTATTTTGTATTTTATTTTAAATTATTTTATTTTATTTTATTTTATTTTAATTTATTTTATTTTATTTTTTATTTATTTTATTTTATTTTTTTTTAATTTAATTTAATTTAATTTAATTTAATTTAATTTAATTTAATTTAATTTAATTTAATTTAATTTAATTTAATTTAATTTAATTTAATTTAATTTAATTTAATTTAATTTAATTTAATTTAATTTAATTTAATTTAATTTAATTTAATTTAATTTAATTTAATTTAATTTAATTTAATTTAATTTAATTTAATTTAATTTAATTTAATTTAATTTAATTTAATTTAATTTAATTTAATTTAATTTAATTTAATTTAATTTAATTTAATTTAATTTAATTTAATTTAATTTAATTTAATTTAATTTAATTTAATTTAATTTAATTTAATTTAATTTAATTTAATTTAATTTAATTTAATTTAATTTAATTTAATTTAATTTAATTTAATTTAATTTAATTTAATTTAATTTAATTTAATTTAATTTAATTTAATTTAATTTAATTTAATTTAATTTAATTTAATTTAATTTAATTTAATTTAATTTAATTTAATTTAATTTAATTTAATTTAATTTAATTTAATTTAATTTAATTTAATTTAATTTAATTTAATTTAATTTAATTTAATTTAATTTAATTTAATTTAATTTAATTTAATTTAATTTAATTTAATTTAATTTAATTTAATTTAATTTAATTTAATTTAATTTAATTTAATTTAATTTAATTTAATTTAATTTAATTTAATTTAATTTAATTTAATTTAATTTAATTTAATTTAATTTAATTTAATTTAATTTAATTTAATTTAATTAATTTAATTTAATTTAATTTAATTTAATTTAATTTAATTTAATTTAATTTAATTTAATTTAATTTAATTTAATTTAATTTAATTTAATTTAATTTAATTTAATTTAATTTAATTTAATTTAATTTAATTTAATTTAATTTAATTTAATTAATTTAATTTAATTTAATTTAATTTAATTTAATTTAATTTAATTTAATTTAATTTAATTTAATTTAATTTAATTTAATTTAATTTAATTTAATTTAATTTAATTTAATTTAATTTAATTTAATTTAATTAATTTAATTTAATTTAATTTAATTTAATTTAATTTAATTTAATTAATTTAATTTAATTTAATTTAATTTAATTTAATTTAATTTAATTTAATTTAATTTAATTTAATTTAATTTAATTTAATTTAATTTAATTTAATTTAATTTAATTTAATTTAATTTAATTTAATTTAATTTAATTTAATTTAATTTAATTTAATTTAATTTAATTTAATTTAATTTAATTTAATTTAATTTAATTTAATTTAATTTAATTTAATTTAATTTAATTTAATTTAATTTAATTTAATTTAATTTAATTTAATTTAATTTAATTTAATTTAATTTAATTTAATTTAATTTAATTTAATTTAATTTAATTTAATTTAATTTAATTAATTTAATTTAATTTAATTTAATTTAATTTAATTTAATTTAATTTAATTTAATTTAATTTAATTTAATTTAATTTAATTTAATTTAATTTAATTTAATTTAATTTAATTTAATTAATTTAATTTAATTTAATTTAATTTAATTTAATTTAATTTAATTTAATTTATTAATTTAATTTAATTTAATTTAATTTAATTTAATTTAATTTAATTTAATTTAATTTAATTTAATTTAATTTAATTTAATTAATTTAATTTAATTTAATTTAATTTAATTTAATTTAATTTAATTTAATTTAATTTAATTTAATTTAATTTAATTTAATTTAATTTAATTTAATTTAATTTAATTTAATTTAATTTAATTTAATTTAATTTAATTTAATTTAATTTAATTTAATTTAATTTAATTTAATTTAATTTAATTTAATTTAATTTAATTTAATTTAATTTAATTTAATTTAATTTAATTTAATTTAATTTAATTTAATTTAATTTAATTTAATTTAATTTAATTTAATTTAATTTAATTTAATTTAATTTAATTTAATTTAATTTAATTTAATTTAATTTAATTTAATTTAATTTAATTTATTTAATTTAATTTAATTTAATTTAATTTAATTTAATTTAATTTAATTTAATTTAATTTAATTTAATTTAATTTAATTTAATTTAATTTAATTTAATTTAATTTAATTTAATTTAATTTAATTTAATTTAATTTAATTTAATTTAATTTAATTTAATTTAATTTAATTTAATTTAATTTAATTTAATTTAATTTAATTTAATTAATTTAATTTAATTTAATTTAATTTAATTTAATTTAATTTAATTTAATTTAATTTAATTTAATTTAATTTAATTTAATTTAATTTAATTTAATTTAATTTAATTTAATTTAATTTAATTTAATTTAATTTAATTTAATTTAATTTAATTTAATTTAATTTAATTTAATTTAATTTAATTTAATTTAATTTAATTTAATTTAATTTAATTTAATTTAATTTAATTTAATTTAATTTAATTTAATTTAATTTAATTTAATTTAATTTAATTTAATTTAATTTAATTTAATTTAATTTAATTTAATTTAATTTAATTTAATTTAATTTAATTTAATTTAATTTAATTTAATTTAATTTAATTTAATTTAATTTAATTTAATTTAATTTAATTTAATTTAATTTAATTTAATTTAATTTAATTTAATTTAATTTAATTTAATTTAATTTAATTTAATTTAATTTAATTTAATTTAATTTAATTATTTAATTTAATTTAATTTAATTTAATTTAATTTAATTTAATTTAATTTAATTTAATTTAATTTATTTAATTTAATTTAATTTAATTTAATTTAATTTAATTTAATTAATTTAATTTAATTTAATTTAATTTAATTTAATTAATTTAATTTAATTTAATTTAATTTAATTTAATTTATTTAATTTAATTTAATTTAATTTAATTAATTTAATTTAATTTAATTAATTTAATTTAATTTAATTAATTTATTTAATTTAATTTAATTTAATTTAATTTAATTTAATTTAATTTAATTTAATTTAATTTAATTTAATTTAATTTAATTTAATTTAATTTAATTTAATTTAATTTAATTTAATTTAATTTAATTTAATTAATTTAATTTAATTTAATTTAATTTAATTTAATTTAATTTAATTTAATTTAATTTAATTTAATTTAATTTAATTTAATTTAATTTAATTTAATTTAATTTAATTAATTTAATTTAATTTAATTTAATTTAATTTAATTTAATTTAATTTAATTTAATTTAATTTAATTTATTTAATTTAATTTAATTTAATTTAATTTAATTTAATTTAATTTAATTTAATTTAATTTAATTTAATTTAATTTAATTTAATTTAATTTAATTTAATTTAATTTAATTTAATTTAATTTAATTTAATTTAATTTAATTTAATTTAATTTAATTTAATTTAATTTAATTTAATTTAAATTAAATTAAATTAAATTAAATTAAATTAAATTAAATTAAATTAAATTAAATTAAATTAAATTAAATTAAATTAAATTAAATTAAATTAAATTAAATTAAATTAAATTAAATTAAATTAAATTAAATTAAATTAAATTAAATTAAATTAAATTAAATTAAATTAAATTAAATTAAATTAAATTAAATTAAATTAAATTAAATTAAATTAAATTAAATTAAATTAAATTT